>NIPQ01090933.1:0-11882 GCA_002806875.1 Lepidotrigona ventralis hoosana | reverse complement strand
AAAATTTTAATAAATATTCGCATAATGATGAAAAGTATACAAAATTACAATATTTTAATTATATCTAAAACAACTTTAAATTGTGAAGTACACAGTCTTTTTCTTAAAATCAGTTTATTAATTTTAGAGAAATTTCCTCTAAATCATGTTCAACATGTTCATCATCAACAGAAATTTTACAAACAACCAAATTAAATGTTGTACTAACTAATAAAGGACTTCAAATATATGGAACATGGAGTACAGAGAAATTATTGAAATTACTAACAAACAGACTTAAACAATGCATTCGTGTGCAGTCAGATGCATTGAAAAATATTTCTATTGATGTTGCAAATGATAAAAGATTATTGATTTCTATCTATAGTGGCTTATATAGTATTCGTGTTTTAAAGGAATTAAGAAAGAAAGGTGTCTTTTATCTATGATATACATTACCAAAAATTATATTAATTCAGCTTTATTTTTAGGTATGTCTATACATAATATCATAAAAGCAATGAAACTAGGACTCATCAGTCTTAGTTATTGTGAACTTTATTATTTTAAAGAATTTAATGTAGAACCATATAGTCTGGAGTTCAAAGAAATGTGGACCACTAAATTTAACGATGAGTTGATTTTAAATTTAAGATCTACAGGTTTAGATGATATGAATTGTTGGAATATTATTGTACACGGAGTAGCACTTCAAACTCCAAGTATTCTTCGTTATTTAACTTTAAGCGGCATTGATATTCCTGGAATTTTAAACTGGCAATCTCCTGTTAATTCTGCATCTTCTAAAATAATTAAATTTTTGAGGCTCATTGGAATAGAAGAAAATGTCGTACAATTAGTAGAACAATATGGAATTGATGAAGAAACTGAACAAATGTTAGTTGACTTGGGCTTTAATGCAATGGAAGAAAAATTCCCAATTTTGGAGGTTTGAACATAATTACTTTATTAACTTGCTCTATTTACCACATTTGTTGTGTTGATATTTTTTACAGGAATTAATATGCGAATGTAGTTTAACTATTTTGGAACCAATCGATCGTTGTCTAGAAATAACGCAAAAAATCTGCAAGACAAATTCTAGAACCAGTACTAGTTTTACTAGTATACCAGAATATCACCAACAGTGTGCTTGTCAATGTCATATTTTAGCAAGAAATAAAACAGTATATGAATTAACTGCACAACGAAATGATTACTTAAGGTAAATGATGATTGCATTAAAGATAAAAGTCCAATATATTTCATTGCTTCATTTTCATTCTTCAATTTCCTACAACAACAGACGAAATATTATGGTGCCATTATCATGGGCAATGGCTGAGACTCTAGAATACAAGCCATCAGACCCAATACATTTCATGGGGTATAAATTATTGCAATGGATTTTCAGCAATGTTCCCAAAAACAAAAAGAACAATCTTCAGCAATTAATTGCGCTATCTACTATAGAAATGGATCGTAAACTTGTTGTTAGTATCATATGCAATAATTTTCAATGCTTTATTAAGAATAATCAGCACGGTGTACATTTAAAAATGTAAAGTATTAATACTTTTAAAATAGGAGAAGAAACATTTAGAAAAAGAAGAACTCATAAAAAATCTAAATGAAGAAGCCATGAAAAATATTCCTTGTATTTGCAAAGACTATCAAGAATTATATCGTATTAAAAAACAATGTTGGAAATATCTATGGAAACCACTTAGAAAATTTGAAAGTTGTGAATTTCCTGAAATTTGTTGAGTTTGTAAAATCAGTGTATCCGATAAGAATGATATATATTGGAGAAATCTAACAAATAATAAAAATATTTAGAAGAATTTAGAACAGATATTTAGAAAAATCTTTGAAAAATTCTTTAAAAATCTCGTTTATTTTATAATTTGCCTTGTACATTTGTTCCAATTTTATTAAAACGGTGCAGTGTAATTCCATAATTTACATGGTATTACATGGCACAGAATGGAATGAATAAGTAATAATATTAAATTCATATCATCGCAATATAAAAGAGACTCCAAATACATTGTGGCAGTGAATCTAATTACAGTCCTTTTTAAACATATGACATTATGTGTAATTTATATGGATTTTTATATTACGTTAACAGTTCTAAAATAAAATTATATATAAAATTTCGATTATATTCACTACTGGATAGCCTTAATTATAATACGTATACATGAGTTTGTATAACATATGGTGACCAAATCACGTATTTAAATTCGTTACAAGATCCTTTTGTACCCTATATAATACAGTAATTAACAATATATATCTTTTTTTCTTACTGAAACTTTCTTTGTCGAATATAACTGTCAAACAATTCTTATTTTAAAATGTATGATAAACAATGCCGGCTTTTTAAGAAAGCATCGTTTGTCTATAGCTAGCTAACACAAGTTTCATACTTGAACACAAAAATAAATGAATTTATAAAACATTCTCTATGTTTTTACCATAAAAACAGCCATTTAAAACATTAAATCCGTTTTTTTCCCTGTATAATTGCATTTAAAATGTCCCTGTACATAGAATATAAAAATGATTTCTGCAGATTTAATGATTCAGGTACTACTGTAATGAATCAATGATATAGGCTATTTGTGTTTGTATCGTTAAAATGAGTAATAAACGTAAATGCGTATTCGTTAAATTCATAAGATATCTTCTTTTCACTTTTCCAGCACTCTTCTTCATACGTATTAACTATTTCCGTTCTTGTTAAAGACACAGAGAAAGAGAGAGTACTTCAATAAAATAGCAAAGTATCAAAATATATTTTCGTTATCTATACGTTTGGTCTATATCCTGAGCTACTAACAGAATGGGATTCCCTATTATGGTAAACTTTTCTTCATATTATTAAGTAAAAGTGGAAGTACAAAGTAGAGAGTAACGTTAAGTCTATATTTTATATGGACGTTTTTCACAGTCTATTAATAAATTGTTCACAGATCTTTCAATCTTTCCTTTAAGTTCAATTCAAAGCAACTTCATTACAATTTCATTACAAATTGATTTTCTTTTCTTTCTTTCTTTCTTTCTTTTTTTTTTTTTCTTGTTCCTTTAAATGCAGTAACGATTGCGATGAGTATAAAAAAATTTCCAAATGCCTCGACACACGAGGCAATTCGAGTAGTATTTGTATAATCGAACTGTATAATCGAAAATTATGCGATTTAAACAGAATACACTTGGAGTTTGTTAATTTTAGCCTTCTCTTCTTCGGATTCGTCTCGACAAATCATAAGGGTATGAGAGAGGCCACAGGTAACAGCAGTAATGTACAAACCTTCCAACGCTTTCACTTCCATTGGAGTAGTAGAGGACTTACGCATTTCGCCAAAACCCTGCAATCGAAGAATAGGGAGTTTAGTTTCCAAAAGTCTGTAAATAATTTCTGTGTTAAAAGATTTATTCATTACATAATTATTTACCAATTCACCGAAAGTAGGGCTAGCACCCCAAGCGATAACCGAATCATCAGCTGCGACTACTACGCTAGTCTGGGAACATCCGACACATCTAATNATTTCGCCAAAACCCTGCAATCGAAGAATAGGGAGTTTAGTTTCCAAAAGTCTGTAAATAATTTCTGTGTTAAAAGATTTATTCATTACATAATTATTTACCAATTCACCGAAAGTAGGGCTAGCACCCCAAGCGATAACCGAATCATCAGCTGCGACTACTACGCTAGTCTGGGAACATCCGACACATCTAATTTCCCAACCGGACAAATCCTGGATCGGCTTCGGATACATATTCGCTTCTCCTGTACGTTTCGTCTGTCCGAACATCAAAGCTGATCCGTGAACGTTAATGGCAATGCTGTACGTACTGCCACAATATACAGCTCTGACGCCTCGAGTTGGCGGTTCCAAGAATTTTATTAGACGAGGTACTAATTCATCTCGTTGCTCGTTGTGACCCAAACGACCGATACCACCGAATCCCCAGGAGAACGCACGATTTTTGCTATCGATCGCCACAGTATGATAGTGCCCGCAACTAAAATCTGTGATCTCGACACGATCTAACGGCGTGACATGGCCATCCTTTGCTCTTTCAATGTACAAAACGATTCTCTTAGGCACTTTCTCAAAGTGAAATGCCATTTTCGTGTTCGTTATAAAATATTTCCCATCTGTGTTATGGCCAAGTGCACCGTACTCTGGGCTTCCAAACGAGTGCAGGCCACCTTTAATGTCCAGAATCATTGAAAAGTCTGCGCCGCAGCCTACTTTCACTATCGGCGGGCCAGAATACTTGACTTTAGTAGCAGTGACAATGCAAGCGTCGGATTTCCCGACACCGCATTGGCCCAGTTTATTGTCTCCGGCTGCGAATACGATTCCGCGACTCGTTAAAAATAATGTGTGATTACGGCCGCAAGAGGCTCCTATAACAGTGTGACCTTTCAGCGCTGTAACTTCCGTAGGTTCATCCCGACGTTTCGTATCGCCAATGCCCAGCTGGCCTGCAAAATTTACAATTTCTTGTTAGACAATAGCTGAACTATAAAATTCACTATGAAATATTTATACACGTGCACATACAGACAATCAGAAAATTGCATCAAATCAGATATATTTGCCAGTCCAGTACCAACAGTAATAATAATACGACTCAACAAATCTTGCGCGCCTTTGGTTGTACATGAATTACATTTACTTACAGAGTATTATTTTAATTGTAAGATAAGTTTTGTTTACCTTTCATTCATTTACCTTTATCATTTCTACCAAAAGCTAAGCATCTATTATCTTCAGTAACAATAATACTATGAGAAGCAGCCGGACCAGAAGCAACTAATCTGATCCTAGCACTATTCAAGTTTTTGAACGTATGCGGGGTCCACAGACTACGTCCTACATTGGCTTTCACTCCTTTCGGCGGAGCCTTACGCCCTGCCATGTCCCAGTTTGTCAAGCCACACATGAGCAATGTTCCAGGCTTACCCCATCCTCCCTGAAACAATCGTACAATCGTAAATAATGCATCAAACATGAAAAACGATAGTCGTTCGATAAACTTCTCAGTTTCAATTTTCTTATCCAACGTGGGGTATCCAACATGGGATAAGAAACGAAGATATTTGAACGCAGCTTGTTACATCAAATCAAATGGACAATATTATACAATAGTCACATATATGTATGATTTTACACAGTCACAGGCCAAAATTGAAAACAGGATCTTTTAAAGCTCAAGCGTTATTTTATAGGTCATCAATGAAGATCTAATTACTTGGTTGTAATTGATACATTGAAAAAAAAAAATCATAAACTTAAAATCTTGGTATACGGATTCTCATAGTATTCGTATTATCGACCGATTCTAAAAATCTGAAAAAAAAAACTGAGAGCCGTCTTCTCCTCTTACGAAATGAAATTCTTTTATCGGTTCGTTAAACACATTGGTTATGAGGGACTTATCAGCGTCGGGATGGCAACGTCGAACTTTCGAAAGAAAGAACGCCCATTCAGACCTGAATATTCTCTCTGCCTGGAACCAAGAATAAGCGCCTGAAAATGAAAGTAATTTCACCTCGGGTGGTGGTAATTCCGGGATATTGGAGACGTCAGTAAGATCATCTTCGGCGGCGTCCTCGCCATCAGCATTCGAGCCGGTCTCAGCGTCATCAACGTCCGAGTCGTGCTCACTCGAGATATCCTCCTCGTCGTATTCGACCTTCCTCTGTTTCGCGCGGCTCTTCTTCGCCGCCGGAATTTTATGTTTAGTCGACATGCCGTACGGATCCTCTTCTCTATTTCGAATTTAGTTGTGTACGGGCGAGTTTAGTTATCGCTGGACGCGCGGTACACTGACATTAATCGATGTAATGGCGCTGAGAGCCGCACTGTTCGACAAACAGGCAACAAAAACGCGGCCACCTGGCGCTCAAAAATCATAATAAAACCATGCTCCAGTGATAAGTACAAAGCAAACTCAAGTTTATGATTGTAAATCGCTGAGAGCGCGCTCCGCGTTCCCCTCGTTTCAAATCGCTGAAACCTCGGAATCGAACGATTGTTTTCAAACCGCGCGAAAATTCAAACCTCGTTTGAAGCAACGAGAGACGTACAAGTAAACGTCACGTTATTTCCTTCGTTATAACCAAGAATACATTTGGTGGTTCTTCATTGTCGCAAAGAAACATGTATTTTACAAATTAATTCATTCATCTTGGTTTTTCGACGATCATATTCTCGGATATTCAAATGTTCGAGAAATTCATGTGAGAATTGAAATTTTGGCTGTTGAAAAGTTATATATAAAGTAATTTGAGCACTTATTTACGAAGTAACGTGACGTTAATTTGGATCAATTGAAGGTTATAACAATTTAAAATCATAATGAAATTATTGTATAATTTATTTCTAAATTGTCTAATGTCTAATCAGTCAGTGTGGATCGAGACGCCACGTCCGATTTGCTCAAAAGCAACGTCATGCTTAATTCGCGTTATTCCTCGAATGACGCGATTATTCCGTCCGTTTCATAAGTTTACGCGCTTTATATTTCCTTCAAATCAAAAAAGTTAGTTAGTTTGAGAAAGTTTCCGCGTCTTGAGTTTAGTATAATTGAAAGAAAGTTTATGCTCTTTTCTTTTCCAAGTATAAGTTTCCATTATGATTTTGTAGAAATTTTGAACACTGTAACGATTGAATTAAAGTGGCATTTATTTTGCTGTGATATATATTGTTGAAATGAAATGTTGATTAACTTTTATATAAAGGAATTGTAACCTATTTACTTAGAATATCATTTGAGGTATGTATTTGCATAAAACTATTTTATTGCTTTTATCATGCACATTCTTTTATATTTTATTCTGTCAAGTAGTTTCGTATTTATGATTTTTTATTTGTCAATTTTTTTTTTAAAGTTTAGAAGTTTATGATGTGGCTTTAGAGGTTATAATCTACTTGCAACTGTGGCACACAAGTATGACACAGCAAAGATAGTACAATCAAGAAGTGATCAATTTTTCATGAAAATAATAAGTTTGAAATGCAAAGTAAAATTTTACATGTAGAACTATATTTAACAAAAAGATGGTCTATCGAATGCATGTTTTTATTTTAAAAATCTTTTGACTTTTTGAATTTCTATATTTACAAGCGTGAGCATAAACATCATCATTATTATTATTATTAATATTACTTTACTTAATGTTAATTAGTATTATCAATTTATTTTGTTCTGTAAATATAAATTCAAATAATTAAATTACTTTATTTTTATCTTTTTGAATCTTTAATTTTTATTATCTGTTCAGCATTGTTAATAATAATACACTTTCACTTGTTTTTTTTTTGCTATGAATAATGTATGAATAAAGAAGCCGATGTTGAATAGTTTATAATAAATATAAAAATGTTAATTACACATTAATATTTCATGTTTGATGTAATAATTTCATTGCAGATATTTTCTATCAAAGATGGAATTTCCAAACCTAGGAGAGCATTGTTCAGAAAACAGTTGCAATCGATTGGATTTTTTACCTCTCAAGTGTGATGCTTGTTCTGCAATCTTTTGCTCTGAACACATATCATACAATAACCATAGCTGTCCAAGTGCTTATAAAAAAGACATTCAAGTTCCAGTATGTCCTCTTTGTAATGCTCCAGTGCCTATAAAACGTGGTGATCCTCCAGATATTGCAGTTGGACAACACATGGATAATGAATGTCAATCAGAATTAAAAAAACCTAGTCAAAAAATTTTTTCCAACAGGTAAAATAAACCGTTTTTTTTTAGATCAAATTTTATTCCTGGTTTGAGAAAGATAATTTTGATGTGCAAATGTTTTGATATACATAGTATTATGAAGCATTGAATTTTCATCATAGATAATTTTTTTCATTCTAGATGCACCTCAAAAGGTTGTAAAATCAAAGAAATAGTGCAAGTGCGTTGTTCTGATTGCGGTAAAAATTTCTGTTTGAAGCACAGACATCCGACAGATCACGCATGTATAGGCCAGGAGGAGACGACACGAAAGAAAAGGCTTGATGTTTTAGAAAATAATATAAAAGTAAATAGAAGAAACGGCGAAATCTTTAAGAATTATCAAGGCAGTATGAGTGAAGACGAAGCACTTGCAAGAGCACTCCAAGCTTCGATGCAAGAGACAAGCACTGCTAGACAAACGCTTGAAGCTGTACCTTCTGGTAACAGAGTTAGGTGTAGACTTTCATAGATTTAATTCCACAAATTTTTTTATAGTTGCTTTAAGATATGTTCTTCGGCTGCATAACCGTAGAAAAATTGTTGTATCTTTCAGATTTTCATCTATTTCCGATAAAAAGCAATCTAATGACTATTTATAAATTAACTTAAACTCTCTATTCCTCTATTTCTAACATATAGTATGCATTACCTACTTTTAAAAATTCCTTAAACTACATTTAATATTTAAAAGTTGAATTGGATTAACATACATCTTGCTAATTACATGAAAATAAGGGGATAATACCTTTATTTTCCCACATGATCTTCTAAGATTATTTGTGGTTGTTCTCCATCTAGTGAATATGGAGTATTGTTCTCCTTCTAATAGATATTTAAGAAATGTCCTTTAGTTTCTATATTCAAAAATTACACCAAATATCCATCTTCTAATGACACGTTTGCAAATAAATCAACGAATTACACTAAGTAATCTTGACTAACGTCAAGAGGTCAATAAATTTATCTCAAAAAGGGACATTCTTTATATAGACTATTGCAATTATACTTTTCGTACAAATATATACATATGATATTAATTATTACGACTTGACATATTGCACAATATTTATATTATAATAAGATTGTTTTAATTTTATAGTGATTATTAGCAACATTACGTGCCGAATAAATGTAATTTTAAGAAGAATATCAAAAGGCAGCCTCGAAAAAGAGTGCCTTAATATTATGTAAATCTAAAGAAATCTAAAGTTCGGTAAATTTTCTGTAATGAAATTTTTAAATTATTTAATCAATCTAATATTATCTTAATATATTTAAAATTTCATATAATTAAGCATAATCTGCTGGATAATAATGATTAGCATTGTGGAACTGCCATCAAGAGAGTCTTACAATTTTAAAAAAATATAATATCCTATAAATCGATATAAAAATATCGATTTCAAAAGGGTTAAATTTTGCACCATAGGTACTACTACTACTCCAAATAATGAGATTATCAACAGTAACAATGAGACAAAGCCATTGATGGAAAATTTAACCTTAGTCACATGATATTTACTTGAAACATCATATCTACTTGCCGATTGCATTTCATAAATGTAAAATTTGCATCTATACTCTTCAACATAATTTAAGGCAATTTAGATTTTAATTGTTTAAAAAAAAAATCTATGACATTCTTGTATATTTATTAAAAAAAATGCAAAATATACAATTTATTATTTATATTTTTAAGCATATTCTTAAATTTGAATATCGTATTCCATCTCAGAAGAAAATTATATCAGAAAAAGAACATAAAAATAGTGATATTGAAAGACTTTATTACTCAGCTTTATAAATATATACTTAAAGATTATTGAGTATTATAATAATTTCCTATTTAATAAATATTGTCAATCAGAATTTTTTCCTAATAAATTAATCTATCCATTTATAGAAACATACAAAACCAAAATGTATAAAGTGTAAAAAAGGAATATTTTAATCCTAAATCTTACATTGCTATTAGCATTAGATAGAATTACTAAACTAAGTTGTTTTATATATTTATTTGTTAAATAGTTTATTTTTTTACAAAAACTTTATATTATAACAAAATCTAGTATTTGTTATTATTTCTTATGATTGCTTTTCTTTTCGTATTAATTTGATTTTTGTTTCGTTCTCATAACATTTAAATATCACCATGATGAAAAGGCTTTGCAATAAAATAATTGAAATATTTTACAAAAATTATAGTACGTACTTTTAAACGAAAATAATTTTCGCAATAATTTCAATAAATACTTATCATAAAACAATTAAAGTAAATAAATAAATAATGTAGTTTCAAGGTTTAGAATTGAGAAACTTAGTGTTTAATATTTTTATCATATCTAAGATACACCGTGGAGTATCATAAAAGATCAAAAGGCCTTTATTGATGCAATAAATAATTCCTTATTTTCCAACTTTCCCTAACTTGGTGTCTGTCTTAGGATTAGCTGTAATATTCTGTACACGGACGATCACTTCGTTGATTTTTGTTTGGAGATTCCTAATATCTTGGATGTAAAGGAGAGCAAGGATTTTAGCTGCATTTTCCACTGCTGTCTTCTTCAACTGGAAGCCAGGATCACAGTTCATAATAGGAAATGGTTTGCCTCGAACAATTTTGGAATTTGGATTCCTTAGGCACTCAGAATTTAATCTCCTTTGTACTAGCTTACTGCAGGCTTTTAATGTGATCAAATGATTTGGATGTCGCGGGATTCGCAGCAACTTTGCCACAGAATAAACTCCATCTTGGAACTCGTTGTTCTCAACTGATGATCACATAAAATGATAAAAATGATAAAGAATAGTGTGTTTATAAAAATAAGAGCATATTATAATCTTTAAAAGATTATCGAACACGATCTGTTTCGTGACTTACAGTCCAAATTGTCGAGTGGATTTTTGGACTTAAGACGAGGCACTAATGCTTCTTGTTTCATTTTCAATTTCATTTCTTTTATATTCTGTGAATATTGTTCAGCTGAAACACACAACTGAATTGTCATTTTCATATAAAGTTACTTGCAATAATGTGTTATTAGTTCGTACTTAATCACAACTTAGAGCTACAGAGTTTAAATAATAGTATATATTTCTTTAATATATTTCTAATATATAATCTTTAATTCCACTCCTTAAAAAATATTTACTATTGTTGTCTGTCTCAAACCAGATTGCACAGCCAATCAGCCATTCAAGTTGATCCACATCATTATCAAATATTGGACATTGAATATCCTTACAATATTTAGCGAAAGCTTTAGGCCAATATTCGCTTTTTATATCGCGTAAATCCTTTCTATCTTGTATATCATACTGGCGTATCTTTTGATCTTCTAACCAAAGTACTACTTTACGAAAATGTTGTGGATCTGCAACAGATAGAGAAATTAGACTTTTTACATATTGCAATCTCGTAAAATGTTTTACGAGAGTGAAGACAACGTTTTTTTCATCGCGTTATGCCGATCATTATAACCTATAACGACACGGTTTTTTAACATTGATGATAGAAGGATTTATTCAATATGTATAGAATATTATTTAAGTGTAGAAAGTGTTCGAGAAAGATAAATATATTCCTGAATTTATCGCTCAACAAACATGATACTAGATCTTATAGTTAGTAATAATATCAATATGTTAGAATTCCTTGTTACTACAAGTACATGAGACGAACCGTTTATATTAACTTTGTTCCATTCCAAATATCCAAGAGCTTGAAGTCTTCTTTTAAACATGGTGGATATTTGAAATAAATATAAATCCTGCAAATTAAAAGCAAAATTTGGAGCAAAACTCAACCCACGAGAACGGCCAATATACTGACACCGCGTACATGCTATATTTAACGAAGCCGGTGAGCACAAACGTACCCAATTTATTCTTCATGATCGACATGAACATGTTAATCGTTGTAATAACGTAGTAATGGAATATTTATCTTCTTTTATTGATAATTCACATTTTATTTAGAAGTTGACTTGTGACTAAACTAATGATTTAAGAGGGATAGTGTTCCTTACCCCTTGTGTACAATAAGAAAGATTACTTTATTATTTTATTATTTTATAAATACTTTTAAACATTTAAACTTTGCAATGTTTAAATATATATATATATATATATAT
>NIPQ01090932.1:0-23095 GCA_002806875.1 Lepidotrigona ventralis hoosana | reverse complement strand
GAAAACGTTAATGATAAACCATCTAAGTATGCAATAAGATCTAGTGCTGTAGGTGAAGATAGTGAGGAAACCTCAGCAGCCGGTCAAAATTCAACCTATTTAAGTATCCAAGGTGAAGATAATATTGTCAAGAGCGTAGCCAAATGTTGGGCAAGTTTGTTTTCATATCAAAGTGTCAAATACAGGTACAAACATGATAATATATATAGTTAAGCAGTAAGCTTTCATAATATTTGCACTACTAATACTAGCTAATTAGAAAACATTTTCTAAATATTAGAAAACAACATGGTATGTTCGTAAAAACATCTATGGGAGTATGTGTACAAAAAATGGTGGACGCTGATGCTGCTGGTGTCATGTTCACCAGGCATCCAACTACTGGAGATCCATCGAATATTCTTATTACAGCTAATTACGGATTAGGAGAGGTATAATTAAACTATCGTGTAATTATAAATCATAAAAATAATTTAAAAAAAAATGTTAACTAATAGACTTCCTGTCCACTTAGTCTGTTGTTTCAGCAACAGTTGAACCAGACACGATAATTGTTCACAAAAGTTGGGATGGTAAATTAACTGTGGAAAGTTCATCAACGGGGAATAAACAACAAAAGATCATATCAACTGATAATGGAGTTGTTACGATTGAACTCAATGAGCAAGAAAACAAAACCGTTTGCTTGTCGGAACAAATCGCTTTGCGATTAGCTGCTATAGGAGTAGATTTAGAAATGTTGTTCGGTAGTGCCAGAGACATAGAATGGGCAGTGGTTAACGAAAATATTTATTTGCTTCAAGCTCGGCCTATTACCACTTTATACATGTGGACAGATTTTGAATTGACACACGAGTTAGATTCAGGTGTTCCTAGCGATATTGACATGTTCACATTTGCTAACGTGGGCGAAGTATTTCCATATCCATTGTCACCTTTGACAATTTCTGTAACTATAAAAATACTGAACGAGTTAACTTGTTTTGCATATCAAACTATAGATAATATTTTCTTTCAAATCGTTGGTATGAGAATTTGCATAAACTATTATAATGTAAGTAGTATTATGAATTTAATTAAAAAATATATTATAAATATACTGTCTAAAGGAACATTCATTATTATATAGACGCTTTTACGACAACCAACCAAAACTGTAACACTTCTCAACAAAGTCTCGGATATTGGTATTTGCGGACATGTTGTAGTAACTCCAGAAATAATGAAAATCGCTTGTGAAAGAAACGGCGAATCTACTCGTTTAGATCGAATTTTATTGATGTGCAAAATGGTACTAGATGCAATAAAGAACAGTAAAATAGAAAAAGCTGCACAGAAGATTTGCGAGAACTTGGATTTAAATGCAGAAGATTATCATACCGCTTATAGTTTATATAATAAAATTAACCAACGTAAAGATATGTCAAAGGTAAGTATGTTCAGAACTGAAGAAATTAAATCAACACTAAATTATTTAATTCCTCAAAACTTTTAGGCAGCGGTGTGTCATATGCATACAACAAGAGTCAGTGTCATTTATCAAATGTTAATAATGGGATTACTAACAAATGGCTACGAAGATATCGTGCCAGAGCACTTTTCAGATATTGCAATTTTATTAGCTTCTTGCACCGATATTGTTAGTGGTGATGTGGTAACAAGGCTTAACAAAATAGTGTTTTATATTATAAAAAATGAAGAAGATGAAGAGTTTATAAAAGTTGATCCAACTAAAGGTATCGATTGGTTAAAAGTTAATTGTCCACAAGCTGCAGAGGAATTGGATACTCTTCTTAAAGAGCATGGACACAGATGTATTCAAGAAATGGATTTTATATCAGAGCCATGGTCTCTTAGACCCCACGATCTTATTAGTATGCTTCAGGTAAATTGAATTATTAGACCATACAGAACGAATATATTATAAAAGATAAATTATTTTACTAGACAATGATAGTGGCTGCCGAAAAACCGAATTCAAATATATCACTCAACGTGGAAGACACAATAGCGCAATTGAAAACACCAAAGAAAGAATCTACTAAATGGATTCTGAGGAAGCTTGTACCCCTATCTAGAAAAGCTGTTGTTTGTCGAGAATTGACAAAATCGATATTAGTCAGTGTTACACATATGTTTAGACTAGCTTACAGAAGACTAGGAAAACTGATGGTTTTAGAAGGATATTTACCCAGCGAAGACTTAATATTCTTTTTAACACACGAAGAAATAGGAAAACTGTTGACTCATCATGATACAGCATTAGTACAAAAGTAACGAAATCATTAATTAAAATTATCTTTTCTCTTTATATTAATTACCATACTGATATATTTTCACATTTACAATTTTTTAGAGCTTCTCGTAGGAAAAGAATCTTTCCCCAGTTAAAAGAACTGGAATATCCAGAAACTAATACTGGGATGCCGATCCCTGTGAAGGTATACATTATTTTTTTTTTTTTGTGTACTAATGTTGTTTATCTGTAAAAGTGATAAAATCCTTTTTGTACAGAGCGACGTAGATATAGCAGTAGATAAAAAATCAGCAAAGATTCAAGGAACGCCAGTGTGTGGAGGCACTGTTCTGAACAGGGCGTGCGTAATCACAGATTTATCAGAAATACACGCGTTAAAACAGGGTGATATTTTAATTACTCACGCTACTGATATTGCTTGGAGTCCATACTTCCCATTACTTAGCGGTATAGTTACGGAGTTGGGAGGACTTATTAGTCATGGAGCTGTAATAGCTAGAGAATATGGTCTTCCATGCATAATTGGAGCTAAGAAAGCTACACAAATGTTTGAAACAGGTAATATATCGTTGTTTTTCAAGAGGAAGAAAAGACAAATGCTAAGAGATATATGTATATACACATTTCTAGGAGATACTGTGCTATTAACCGCGGATACTGGTGTTTTGCAATTGGTGGAGAAACATGATTGAAAAGGTTACAATTTTTATTTTCTCTTTTATCACGTGTATTTATATAACTTAACAATTTTCAAGTAGGAGATACTGTGCTATTAACCGCGGATACTGGTGTTTTGCAATTGGTGGAGAAACATGATTGAAAAGGTTACAATTTTTATTTTCTCTTTTATCACGTGTATTTATATAACTTAACAATTTTCAAGATGAAATTTATTGTTTCGTTCATTCACATTAATGGCGATGTACGTGCAAACTGAAATAAAGAACATTGTTATTATAATAGTATCTACAGAATGATAATGACAAATACAATAAATACTTACTCAAATCCTTGAAATTTATTGTTTCGTTCATTCACATTAATGGCGATGTACGTGCAAACTGAAATAAAGAACATTGTTATTATAATAGTATCTACAGAATGATAATGACAAATACAATAAATACTTACTCAAATCCTTAAACTGTTACTAAAGCTATACAGTGGTGACGCGATTAGGATCGGCAATCAATGTATTAATAGGAGTATTATTTGTTGCATCATTGGCAAGACACGATAGTTGCAAATGCATAGACGTTTTTACTTTTACAAACAGCATGTCGATTCGCGCGTAATCATCTTTGTTAACTGGTTTTGGTATCGCATCTAATGCTTCTTCAAAGAAATCCCTGTGGGTCAGAAATTGATATGATTAGTATATTTTCTATTTGTACGACTAGAAGAAACAGAGATCATTACTTTGCTCTTGGTGTGCTGTAAGATTGCAAAGCACTCCGCAAGAGTGTAATATCTGTACGTGCTTGTACGATACCGGCCGGTCCGAATTGAGTAACACACGACATAAGCCTTGCAAGTTCTTCCGCTACAGTCTCAACTATGTGAGAGAGTACTCGTTGTAATAAAGCTGGTGCGACCCGGCGCACCTGTAAGAAAGAATTAAATCGTAATTATAAAAATTACATTAAATAATTAAGAATCACTTACGAATGTAAAAATAAATGATACGCACCTCTGCGTGAACTGCAATTAAATTTGCTAGAATTTCTTGTGCATACGGCCTCACGTGAGTAGGCTCAGTCTCAAAATCCCATTCTAATCCGCCCAGATACATACTCGGCTCAATTGTGCCAACCAATGGGTCGCAGCGTCGTTCTAAATACGCATCCAGAACAGCCGTGTCCAGTGTACTAAGTTGCGTCCAATCGGAACTCCATCCAATCGCATTCGACAGACTCGGATAACTCTGATTCTTCAATGTCTCTCCAATTCTTGGTAGGACGGTGTTCAGTGTATAACGAATATTACTTAATGAGATTAAGAGGTATTGTTCCCACGTCTGATAAAAAATTCAGAAGTAATGCTAAAATGCAGCACTGACTTCAAAAGATGCTACAAATTTTTGTACTTTTTTTTTTTCTAACGACAATTAATATATAGACTATCTTCCCTGAAATAAACGGTCTCCTCTATAAACATACCACGTTGCAAATACGCTGTAAAACTTACTGGGCCTTGATGCTTGTTACTCCTGCTTTTATATCCAGAAGGAGAGCCAACTAATTGAGACACAGATGGTTCGTCATCATCTAAAGCTTCGTTGCAGCCGCTGAATGCCAATCGTTGCAAGCAAAATCTTGTGAACGTTGTAAATAATGCTTCGATAGAACGATAGTACAGAAGTTGATGAGCAGTATTAGCAAACAAAGGTTCCTCTCGAGGGCCACAAGCAACTACTGTATCTCGCGCCCGTTTTGCGACTTCTATAATCATTTCTTCAAACAAGTATGGCTATAAAGGTAGACATGAATATATCTAATAAAATACTATGTGTGTATTTATATATATTTACAAAGCAGATTTAATTATTACCACTTTCGTAACGCCACCGTCTTCATTTAAATATTCAATTTGCCAAGTCTCTTTTTTATATAAAGTAGCTATGTTCTCTTGAGTTTGTTTGAATAGAGTACGAAAGCACCGCAGTCTAATTTGAAAGATTCAAACTTGTTATGTATGATACAACTAAGAAAATATCGCAACAATATTTCATACCTCAAGTCGAGTATGAATTTTCCGAAAATATCTAACGCATCGCTCGGCAAATCCAAATGAATCAATGAAGCATACATTTGTCTAATTCTACGTAAGATATGTAAAAGCCAAACAGCATCCAAATCGTTGCTGCAAGTATTTTTCAGGGCTTCCATCGCATGTTGCATACTTGACAATACTAGATTCTGTACCGAAATAATTATTTGTCTTTTTATAGAAGTTGAATTTTTTAACAATTAATTTGGTAAATATTTTGATGTACCTTGAAAGGTATTTGTTTCTCTGCATCTACCGCAACATGCAACTGTCCCGTAAAGTAGCTTTGACCCAATCTCCACAAGTCTGGTAACTGCTCAACAATTATGTCACAAATTGTTTCAACGCATGATATTTGTGAAGGAATATTAGTTCCATCATTTTTGTTCGACTTTGATTGTTTATTGTTCTGTGTTGATTTTGCTTTGTTTGAATCTTCTACATTTAAATTATCTATTTCCAGATGTTCTTGCATACAATTGGTAATGCTCTTTTTCAAGTAATTCGAATGCGAGACTGAAGAAGATAATTATAAATATAATGCAAGTACATTAATATACAACATTATAGTGAAATACCTATTGCATCCCAAGCTGGATCTCCTTCCGCTTCCAAATTGACAAGGTTTCTAATTATCTTCTTATGCTCCTCCAGACTGAAAGGCATTTCTTCAAGTTTGTTCCTTAGATGTGCTTTTAACATTACAATTCTGTTGTCGATTTCATCCAGCACTTTCTTAAAAACATCGATTTCCGTATTTTTAAATAAATTTTTTACTCTCGCGTAATCATTAATTACAAGGTCATAATTGCCACGTTTTACATTCTTTTCTATATTGATTGGCATACAAAAAAGGAACTTGTATCTTTGCATTACGGACAATGCGTTTCTCGTTGCATCGGCTCTGTCTCTTCTTGCTAGCACATCGTCAAATAACTTGTTAGCTTCTGACATAGACTGTCCAATAGCTTTTTCTAATTTCTCAGTAGGGTCACTACCATATGTTTTTATGTCTGTTTCAAACTGCTCTTTTAACAATATTATTGTATCTAACTGTTCCATTACAGATCCTACATTGGCCTAAAAGAAAGAAAGAAAGAAACGAACGAAGCAATAAGTAAAAACACAATCTTCTTTTTCCTTAAACCAAAGAGATCACCTTTAAAAATGATAATTGACCCTCCTTCTGAGAATTTACTTTTCTCTTCAGATAAGCTAGTCCAGCTTTCAAATCTTCGAAAGTGGTAGCGTGATGGTGTTGCAATAAAAACCAACCGGGATGAAATTTTTCGCTGGTGAGGTCTCCACTACCTTCCCCAAAGAGCTCCATTAATTCATCCTCAGGGAATTTCTTGCTGTAACAAGCGTGACATCAGAGGATCTCTGTGAATTCAAAAAAATTTATTGATCGTACTCGTTGCCTTCGACGCTTAAGCCCAAAGGATCTTCTTGCTGATAATTTGTCGGGGAAAGAGTTCTCCTTCCCCAGACGAAGCTTTGCATGGGAGCCTCTTCCACCCATACTGCAGATTCTTTCATAGGGCCAATGGTTTCATGGTAACCACGAAACTGTACTGTGGATGTTCCTGGCCCTCCACTGTGAGTAGTTACTATAATATCCCCCCGACCTTTACAAGGTCCTGACCTGGCAATGATCTTGTTCGAGGATTTCCATTCTGCTGATAGAAGGCAATCGCATCCACATATTGTCAAACCTAAATTGCATTAACAATTCTCCGTCGGTAAAAAAGTTCTCTTTATAATAAAAAATGCAAATAGACATAAGAGATGAAATTAACCTATGAGATCTTGAGCTTTGTTACCCAAAAATTCACCGCGTACGATCACGCGGGTACCTGGGGGTCCTTCCTTGGGAGATATCCCCGTCACCACTGGCGGCGGACCCATTCTGTATTTTAATCCAAAATCCTACTATCTTTCTACAAACGAACACTGACCGTGCATAATTTTAATCTCAACGATCGGACAGGTTCAAAATCCTACTCGAAATCTGACAAACAACGATTGTCATTTTTACCAGCACAATGATTATGAGCTTCTTCGAGTTCTTTTGTACTAATTCGCGAGAGATCGAATAGGTTAGGAAGAACTAACGGAAGCGAACGACGGCCGATAACCTACTGACAGGCATGACCATCGGTGGCAAGAGGGTGGGAGGTTGACAATTTCGATGACACGCGTCGAAATCGAGCACATGTGTTACGACGAAGTCATTGTCATTCCGGCGACACTGAGAGCTGATTCAGAAAAGACGTTCGATTAACTTTATCGACGGGAGATATTCGTCTACATGTGAACCATCGGCAATCGCATCACGCCTTCTGATTAGCTATCTATAGTTATCTATACACCTCCACATACATATCTGTATACATCTCGATTTTCATACGTATTTACTTTTATTAAAATAGATAATTCTTTATAAATATTTTAATGAATTCTGTCTCAGTAGTTTAAAAAAAAACACTTGTCACACCAGTTCGAAGATGTTATAAGCAATTAAGTTTTCAACAACTGTAACATAACAATATAATAATACATAATATAACATAATCGAAATGCAATGAAGCAATGCGAATTGTTTCAAGATAGTTTCTTTCTCGTTTAAGCGTGCATGCACAAATGTGTACTATGTAGGCGTATATACAATAAATCATAATAAACAAAGGATACCGCGCATGCGCGCCCGAAATTGTAGAATGTGTAGATAGACGTAAGAACGTTGATATTAGTATCAATGGCCTGGGACTGATTGAAAGTAGACGGGCACTGTCCGATGAGAATTCTTCTTTACCCGTGATCGATCGGCGCGCCATCTCGAAAATATGAGGGGGCAATGCTAGTTAGTGCGCATTAGTGTATCCGCCGATCACGGAGTGTAGCTGAGTTTACCTGCCAAACGTGTATCTATGATTGCTCAAGTTTGTACACTCGTGCCATCCTCGGTGTTGTATCTCGACAATTTTCCTGGAATATCCCGGCTGGACAGAGGCACCAAGCGGCCGCGCGGTGTGCACAAGTGCGCATTAAGGAAGGAGCTATGGGGGACGCAGCGATGAACGTCGCAGCGTCCGGTGGCGGCGGTCAGCGTGTCGTCAAGGAAGGCTGGCTGCAAAAACGCGGTACTACGGGGCAGTCTCATAATATTTACGTTCGCTTGGCCCATTTGCTCCGTTCGGGGCTCCAAACTCGAGCCCGAGTGACCGAGTTTTCCCACCTTCTCGCGATGATCTCCGCCTACTTTGTTACCGTGCTCCTCTTTTTAATGACAAAACGTCAAGATGAAACTGTGACTCTTTTTTTGACGAGACGGAGATCTCGGAGAGAAGGATGAACAGAACAGAGTACCATTGGACACAGTAGTATCCGTTTGTACTTTGATTACCAGCTTTGATCATTGTGTCAGACAGATACTGTTTGTCAGATCTCTTTCAAATTGAGTTTTAAAGAAGTTTACACGCGTTTCTCTTTTCATCTGTTACTTGCAGGAGAGCATATAAAAAATTGGAGGTCAAGATATTTTGTCCTGAGGGACGATGGCACGTTGGTTGGGTTCAAAGCCAAGCCAGACCAACAAATGGCAGCCGCGGCACAACCGTTGAACAACTTTACTGTTCGCGGTTGTCAGATTATGTCTGTAGATAGACCTAAGCCTTACACGTTTGTTATAAGAGGTTTGCAGTGGGCGGCTGTAATAGAAAGGACGTTCCATGTGGAAACAGAGCAAGAAAGGGAGGATTGGGTGGCGGCAATTAGGTTCGACAGATCTTTTTCTCACACTAAAACATATAGAGATGTTTTCTTTAAAATGTTTTGTACAATGTCTTATTCTTCCTCATCTTTTCATTCTTCTTTCTTCTTTCTTCTTTTTTGTAGGTATGTAGCAGCTAGGTTAGCAAGTGAAAAACACTCTCAACAACAGCCTACGCAAATGCAACATTCATCCTCGTCCGAAGACGTTGACATGGAATCCTCGGGAGGTGGTAGGTCAGACTCGTGTGGATCTGTTGGAGTAGTGTCATCGGACGTGGACGGTGGAAGTATCGATGAACTATCTGCGAAATTTAGTGTTCAAGGAACGTCGAGTAGTAAAAGCACAGGAAAAAAGAAAGTAGTACGTGCATAATAGTAATAAGCGTTGTTCTCTGTATCGATTTGCTCTGTCTAGATATTTTATGTTTAATAACGTGCATTCTTCTGGTCTTTCGTTTCAGACACTTGAAAATTTCGAATTCTTGAAAGTTCTGGGAAAGGGTACATTCGGAAAGGTAATCCTTTGTAGAGAAAAGGCGACGGGCCATTTATACGCTATTAAAATATTACGAAAAGAAGTTATTATACGTAAGGACGAGGTTGCGCACACGCTTACCGAGAACAGAGTACTGCGAACTACAAATCATCCGTTCCTAATTGTATGTCTTTCATATATTTTATTATATCGATCCCGCGCGTGTAACACTAATAATTAATGCTTCTTAATTTGCAGTCGTTAAAGTATAGCTTTCAAACAGCGGATAGGCTGTGCTTTGTAATGGAATACGTAAATGGCGGGGAGTTGTTCTTTCATTTGCGACGTTCCCGTGTATTCGGCGAGGATCGTACACGATTTTACGGCGCTGAAATCATTTCCGCCTTAGGTTACCTTCATTCGCAGGGTATCATTTACCGTGATCTCAAATTAGAGAATCTTCTTTTAGATAAAGATGGACACATTAAAATAGCTGACTTCGGATTGTGCAAAGAAGATATAACGTACGGTAAATACGTTGTACATATTTAAAACATGAAATTTTATAAATTTAAATATGTGGCGAAAAATACCGGTGACATTTCAAATACTCAGGAAGAACGACGAAAACGTTCTGCGGAACCCCTGAATATCTTGCACCAGAAGTATTAGAGGATAACGATTATGGACGAGCTGTAGATTGGTGGGGAGTCGGTGTTGTTATGTATGAAATGATTTGTGGTCGATTACCTTTTTATAATAAAGACCATGAAAAGCTTTTCACGCTTATTGTAATGGAAGAAGTAAGATTTCCTAGAACAATCAGTAACGAAGCAAAAGACATGCTTGGTGGTATGTAGACTGGACAATTGTATACTGAATGATTGCCTTTTGAAACTGACAGATGTTTTTAAACTTCTAAACTCCTTTTTTTTTTCAGGATTACTTATTAAAGATCCAAGTAAAAGATTAGGCGGTGGACCTAACGATGCGAAAGAAATTATGGATCATGCATTTTTCTCGTCAATTGATTGGTCGGATCTTGTACAGAAAAAAATTCCTCCTCCTTTTAAGCCTCAAGTAACGTCTGACACAGATACCCGATATTTTGATAGTGAATTTACGGGCGAAAGCGTCGAGCTTACTCCACCTGATCAAGGATTTTTAGGTAGTGGGGCTGGTTTAAATTCAATAGCTGAAGAGCAAGAGCATTTCCCCCAATTTTCCTATCAAGAAAGTCACTCAGCAGCAACTTCTTCCATTGTTTCCATTAATCACTGACAGTGTCAAGCTTTTTCTTTGTTTACGTAATGAGATGTATGACTAAATGCATGAAAAAGTCAGACATTCGATTATGACGAATATTCGCAGTTTGTCTACCAATTTGGAAGAATTTTTTTTTAACGCAGATAAATCGAAATATCAGTTATTTTCGCTAATTTATGATGCTTTTTTGTGCATCTTTATAAGGTTTTAACACATATCTCCAATGGCAGATTCGCGTATGTGTGCGTGTACATGCGCATGCATGCACATACTCATTAAAATTGTACATGAAAAAAATTATGTACTATAGGATCCAATTAAATTAATATTTATACCTGCTGAGTAGGTTTGCGGTGATATAATGGGGATTGGATGTTTGTTTAAATCGAAAACAAAATAAGAGAGGTGAAAAAGTTATGCTTATCCCCTAAACTGTGTTACGTTATAAAGAGTGGCATGTTTTTTCTATATGGAAGAACGATATTTGATAATCGTATCTACATTTTCATTTTTTTTTTTTTTTTTGGTAACGAGGATGGTAATCGATACTTTCTGGCTTCGTTGTCAATTTTATCGCAATAATTTATAGAAAAGCAGTTCCTGGTTATTTTTTTAAATTCATTAGTCAAATATTATAGCGGAAGTCAAAATAGCAAATTACACTTGGCAAGGAGCCAGTCAATGGGCAAATGGATTTTCCATTTTAAAAGTAGAAACATAGAAACATTAATAGCTTTAATTGAATTAGTATATAAATTTGCAATCAATTTCTAGCAGCGAAAGAAAGCGTTTCTTTGTACGTTTCTTCTTATTACTACTGTCGAATTTGGAAGTGTTCTTTTCTCCTTAGTACGAATCGTATCATTCATGTATCATTGACAAATAATGATTTAATGTGAGAATCAGATGGAAATATGAAATGCTACCCTAATATTATATTATTAATATTATATGCTACAATGATTATATATACATATATTTATATTTTAACAATTAAAGGATTATATTGTACGTATGCATTATTAATAATTTCCATCTCATTTGTAATTAGCAAATTTTTGTAGTTTATCCGTTTTTACACAAGAAGGAATAGGGGGAAATTTTTTACAATAGAATTAAAAAAATTAATTGTTTGAGATTGGTGGTACATACGCAGTTTTGCTATTTACCATCAAAGAGCATGATACATTGTCGAAAAAGAAAGACGATAAAAGTTATATCTGTATATCGTTTCAATTACTTTGTCCTAAATTATATATACATTTTATGTTTTATATTTTATTTTCAAGAAGATTCATATTATACGACGGCAAGGCGTTGTCCTTCGTAAGCCAAACACGATCTAAAATTGCACCTTCTTTGTCATCGGATACCTATTAACATATTGTTGAACGATTAGTAACAAACATTCCTGTCACCTCTTTCTTTTTCCATAGTATACAATACCTGTTCGAGATAAAGATGAGTTCGATTATACGCTTTCATCCTGGTGTATCCGTAATCCGAGCTACGGTACGCAGACCACTCCGGCTTATGTGGAACAAATTTTTCACGACCTTCTTTGCATCCCGCTGATCCTGTTATTATATGTACAGGTGCCTTGTAGTTTTCATACGGATTTTCATAACTACCATTTTGTACCTAGAGTCGTTTCATTTTTCTTATTTTAAACGAATTTAAGATGATGGTGTTTTTTACGACAGTAAATTACCTTGAAATTGTACATGGGCCACAAACGTTCATAACTATGTTCATGAGCCCATAATAATAAGTCTACTTTGTACTTAAAAAACAGATCCTCGAGGCCAAACCAATTTAGGATTGGCAATCCAACTCTGACTAGACTTTGATGATTAGTGCAATCATCAGCATTAGCATTACTGCAGTACATTGGTCTGTGACCAAATGCAACTATCCACGGCCTTTGTATCCTTTGAAGCATTGTTATTAATCTCTGTTGTATTATGATAAAAAAAAAAAAACATGGAAAACTTACCTATTCTCTGGTATATTTGCCTCTATTAAATCTTTTTTTAACCACTCGTATTGTTTAACAAGTAGCTTTATACCATAATTCATAAAGTAATAAGCTTCTGTTTCAATTGCTATAAAGTGAACTGGTCCTACATTAAAGCTGTACCATAAACCTTCAGAATCGCCAGGCATTGTGAAACGAGACCTAACAACATATTTATACTAACAACGAAGAAATTATAAATGAATGAATTGATAATCTTGAGCTTGAAATATACTCTGACCTGTAATTACTGAAGTTATATTTCTCTTCATGGTTACCAGGTACTGTCATATATGGCAAATATGCAGCCACTTCTTCTATTTGTTTCATGAATTCATCCCCAACACGTGCGTTATTGGTATCCATGTCATATGCAAAGTCTCCGATATGAATTGCTGCGTCGTACAATCCACGTTGTGCTTCTTCTTGCAATCTGGGTAAACTTTGAGCATTTTCGTTGCCCATGTCGCCAAAGATAACAATGTGAGGTGACCATTGTGCTGATTCCTCGGGAGCAGTTTTTAGGTAAAATACATTAGACCATCCATATTTGCTACCACAGTGATAAACTAAAAAAAATTATATATATATATACACACGTATATAACATATAAAAATTTACATATATACATATGTATATGATTGATATAAAATCTGATGAATAAGTAAAAAGTTACTTTACTTACTATATCTAGAATTAGGTTCCAAATTTTTCAACCATACTCTATGAATATACTGCTTCTGTTTTTCCTTTCCACCATCAATAAACAGAGTAGAATTTCCTTGAGCTGTAAGAATTAATCCTCCTATTCCATATTCCACGACTGATTCTTCAGTATTGCTTCTTGTACTCCATGTTACAACGATATCATGAATATTATCTAAAAGATACAGGATGTATTTCTTTGATGTTTGTCAACAATTATTATAGAAATCTATTAAAGAAACAATGTGATAAGAAAATAATAAATTTAAAATAAGATTTACCTCCATAAGCAAGATGTACAGCCTCAGGTTGATAGTAAATAACGTTGGCTAGTGTCACAGAAAGCAGAGACAAAGTAACAAATCCAATGGACAAGGCCATTTCTCGTTAATTTATCAAGAATTAAAATCACATTCACTGTGTAATAATCACGGTGATGTTTGATAAATTTATTTCTTCACATGCATGTGGAAACTCAAAGATTCAGGCATTAGAGCCTCGCACCACGTTCACCCGAACACAAAGGAGTACTGCATCAACTTATAACAAACGTAGACATTGCCTAAGGTCGTGTACTAACAATGAGTCAGGCGTTATCACAGAACTTTTATCAGCTGTTCCTCATTAGCTGTCCAATTTTTATCAGCTATCGTATTGTTGTAGCATACTGTGGGCTGTGTACGTTTTCGAATCACACTGTTATTTCAATGATAAACGAGATTTAAACTCGCATCCTAACAAAATTACCTTAAATATTTGTGTTGATCAAAATTCAGGTGGCAGCGACATCTACTATGATACAACTCTAATGCATCATTTATGCACTGTACAATGCATTTACGTCAGAACATTCAAAAGACGATAATTAATGACAGCTTATATTCAACTAGAAATTTCCATTTACTGAATTTAAATGTCGCATCTGGGTAATTACTATAACCATGTAACTGAATAATAAAAAGCTTGGGAGTGGAAAAAATTCTTTATCACACTTTCAGAAACATTGCCTAAAGGATGTTTCCAAGTTAACTGAGTCAATGTGTACACACAGAGCTGAAAGAAAATAGCGTCGAAAGTAGAAGAGCAATTATAAAGTTAGCGTCCCTTATATTGATCACGCGCTATGTCAATCGGTCTTCTCTTTTCTTCTCAAAGAGGTCTCCTATTCTGTCGCTCGTGCGCGGTCACGTTTTTACACATGCAGCGTGCATGTACGGCTTCGAAACGGAAATTCAAAACTAAATTGCATTTTGACAAAGTCCAACAACCGTCTTCTTTTCTTCTTCTATGAAACATCATTCATTCCGTTCATAGTACCAGTTTCTTATCTAAAAATTTCTACTAGACTGATAAATGTATAATCAAATTATTCTTCATTTACATAGTCCTGTAAACAACACGAAGAATCTAAATATGCGTTTTTTACTTACTAAATATCCATGAAATTCATGCGAGCATGAATATGAATATAGTACAGAGTAACGATAACTACTGACTATAGTGAAATGATAAAAAAAACATGCGATTGCAATTTGACTAGAAGCAATGGGAAGAATTCGCCACAAGAATTGACGAAATAAGGAGCGAAAGGGACGAGTTGATAGAGTATTGCCAAGTCGAAGATGGAGGAGTTACCGCCACGAGAATGACGACGGCGCGGTGGCAGCCGCCACTGCCGCCGCTTCGCGGCGAGGGATGGAGATCAGCGGACGACAAGCGATGTCAGGGCTGCTGCCGCCGTCGGTTAACACGCACAGGTTCACACCCATCCTCGACAATACACTTTGAAGGTCCGGTGAAGCCGCGGGAAACGGACAGGGCGACTTTCGCAAGGGGTCAGTTCCGCAGTGTAGTGAATCGTGTTTCAGAGTCCTCGTACGAGCTCGCATAATCGAACACGATAAAGAAAAGGTGACGTGCTTTCTGCAACTGAACTGGGGGGGTGGCTGAATTCGCAGCCAGTTCGCGAGGTCTAAAGGCACAGCAGACACGTTAATCGTCACCATAAATTCCGGGGGTGGCTCGTCGAGAATAACTGAAGTTAATCGTTTCACGGTGAGAAGCTCTTTTCATCCTGCAGACGATGTCGTAAGTATCTTTCGCCGAGGACGATGTAGACAACTGATGAGCCAGAGAAGACAGAATCGCGACGTAAAACAGCGGTGCTTCCCCGTGCGATGAGGAGGAGGAGCAGGACATGCGTTTAATTGGAGCCTACCGTCGACGAAAGTGAGGGGAAGTTAGTATGAGGATAGTCCGTGTTCGTCCGGTCTCGACGAATCGAGGCTCGTTCGTGGTTCCCGAATGCTGCTCGCGATCAGACAGACTCGTGCAACCAAGGATGCAACTAGCCAGGATGCCCGAAGCGAGCGAGGAGTCGCGTTCAGTGAAAGCTCTAATCAATAAGCTAGGACTCGAGGGATTCTGAATTTTGTTCATGCTATTTGAGAAACGTGTCTTCGTTTCAAGGATGTAGAGGGGGCCCTACGATCGGGGCCCCGGTGAGGGTTTCCTCCAGAAACTCTTTTCGCATCTTGGTGTATCGAGCAAAACTGAAACAAGCAAACAGTTGAAAAGAAGCTTCGTCACAGATTCCTCAGGTATTGAAATATATACAAAAGAGAGCAGAGCAGGAGAAAAAGGAACGACATTTTCCAAGCCTGCAGCAGATCTTTCTACCGAAAGTATAACACCAAACGTTCTCACTAAGGGGAATGATCGAAGCACGCTACGTGTTCGTTAGCAACGTTTTTTAAGGAATATCCGCCGCTAGTTCTATCGTCGTTTTTAGTCGTTTAATCGGTGTACGTAACTGTAGCAGCCTTAGATAATTGTTAGTGAATTGTTGAAAGTTCCCGGGCTTGCTCGGCAATTGCATCGGGCTCGAATCAACCGACCGAAAACTGTGCCAAACCCATTGTCGAAAGATCTTGACTCTAGGCTAAACCTGAAACAAAAGAAGAAAAAAAAAAGAACAGAGAAAAATATAAAGAGGAGAAAAAAAAAAGGATTGAGGAAGAAATAGAATGCGTTTACATTTAAGGAAACGTGGGTATTGCTCGTAGGATACACGGAACGTGATGGATGCGTGAAATGAGATGCGAAGATGCAAGAGAAAATGGGAAGAATGGCACGCGGTAACGACGTTGAATATCGGCGAATCGTTTTTTCGGTGATGATGGGGCGGCTGCGCCTATCATCGACTTTAATCGTGCACGTCGCGTCAAGATTCGCCTGAAGCATCGCTCTCTCCTTGTAATCGAGTAGACCAGCCGTCTATCATCGAAGCCAGGAAAAATGGTCGATCTAGGGGGATATATTATCATATTGATCAACCACAATGACAAGATCAAACTGTACGGTGAGCATCGACGATTGCGTTATTAACAAACCTTCGCTGTCTGTTTACTGTCGTGAAGTTAACAAACATATTCCTTCCCTCCATCTCTTTTCTTCATTTTCTTTCTTTCTTTCTTACTCTTTTTTTTTTTTAATTAGCACCAGCTACATACAGTTTAATGAGCGTCAGCGGAGCTGCTTGTCAAGCACGTAGGCGTGAACTGTGAAACCCTTTCTCTCTTTTGTTTCTCGTGTTTTTTTTTCTTTTTTTTTTCCTCGAGGATGCTATCATGTGTAATCATTGACATACAAACGAATTGGCTTGTCCGTTCGTCCTGCACAGTTTCATCTACTGTCTGCCCGCGTGTCATCTTCTCCTACTTAAGGCTGGTTCTTTTATATATCGGAAATTGATTTCTTTCTATCTTCCTCCCGTTCTATGTGCACGAACGTAGTTCAATTCGTAAATATTCGACGATTGAATTATTCTGTTTATTATTCGTCCCGTGTGTTCTTTTGGTTAACTTGCCGGAATTGTTTGAAATGTGATACAGGCTCTCCGGCCGACAACGCGGACACGCTGGAAGTGGCCGACGAAATTCTACAAGTCAACGGCAGTACGTTGGAAAATGCCAGCCAATCGGAAGTCATTCAGTATATATATCAGGTATTTGTGATGTTTCACTTACAGAACGGTTTCGGAAAAAGTCGTAGCGAAACGTAAGGGAACCTCCCTGTTACGAAAAGAACATCTTGTAAGAAACAGAAAATGTGAATAAGACGAGATAAATTCTCAGTACATGAACGTCTTTTAACCTACAGATTTCTCTAACCTAAAAAGATTTTCCTTCTTTGTTGGAAAATAACATTCAACAAATCTTGTCCTATATATAAAATAATATAGAATCAATTGAATATTTTGAACATATATACTATATATATATATATATATATATATCTTATATTCTCATATACTTACATACCTATATATCACACTATATATATTATATATTCTTCATATACGTTTATATACATTACTATCTTTCGCAAATATTAAGTATTACGTACTTGTCATAAATTTATTTCATTTTTAAATCCAGTTTTCAAGTATGTTCCGATAGTTAGGCATCCATGATGTAAACATTGATCTGTTTATCGATTAATCGATTTGTTTCTTTTCCCAGTGTATCGAGTCACGAACGATATGTCTACGAGTGCGGAGGAGGAGCGGAAACAAAATGGGTGAGTACATTTTATTATAATTATTTTAATCTGCGAGAGTTTTAATAGATGAAAAACTTTGTAGATAAAATGTGGAAAAATTGAATAATTTTATTGTGTTATGAGTTTATAGGTTATAGGTATAAAATATTTGTAGGCTAAAGACGCGAAAATTTAGACATGTGTATAATGTGCACATCTCATTGCAATAGGCAATTTATTCATTGCAATAAATTCTCCAGTTTGATTTTTTTATTTTTTAGTTATATTCATTAAAGAATGAAAGTGTATAAATATTCGAAAATTAGTAATTTAAGATTGAATTTAAAACTAAATTTGAGCATTGTGGTGACTTAGAATCTGTGTATATCATAGATTATAGGCTGCTGATCGATCGTGTATAATATCGATTATCGCAATTGCTTCGAAAGTTTGTTAGTCTACTCGTGTTTCGGAAAGATGAAACGTGGTTCGCGTCAAAGTGAATTCTGTCCTTTTAGGGAAATATGTATATCTTCTGGGAGAGTATTTCTTTACGACAAGAAAACATTTTGTCTGTTTATTTGAACGACATCATTATATCAGTTATTCTCATTATATCTAAAGACGGCAATATTTTTACAAAATCAAACGACTCGACATAACCTTTCCCCTCGCAATTCGCTTACCAAAGCAATAATTTAGTATCCATTTTTATTTGCGAGGAATAAAGAAAAAAAAAGATTGTAAATGAAGAATAAAGAGGTTAAGTGATTTTATTGTGCAATAACGAAACTAACGAGTCCGAATAGCGTAGTACTGTAGATTGTCGATCGATTATGTAGAATATCATATCGATTACCGATATTGCGATTATCGCAATTGTTTCGAAAGTTTCGTTAGTCTACTCGCGTCTTTGAAAGCTGAAACGTGATTCGCGTCAGAGTGAATTCTGTTCTTTTGGGGAAAAGTGTATATCTTCTGAAAGAGCCTACCTACCTACGGTAAGAAAACATTTTGTCCGTTTATGTTATTATATCGGTNGTTTTTTTTTTTTTTTTTTATACAGAATAACGAGTTCATATCGATTAGTGCATCATTAATAACGCATCGATTAAAAGCGTGAAGGTGACTTTCATATGACCTCTACGCATTCTCCTACGAAAAGATCTATAATACTCAGGCCACAAATTTCGGGGATTAATCGATCAAAAAATTTTCAGCTTTACCGACTGCGAGATCAATAAAAACTAATTGTCGAAAGACAATGTTAACCATTAAAGTAAGAAAGTTTAACCTTCAATCGTAATTACCGATCAAGAGGTATTTAATCGTTCGTAGCGGCTAAAGTAGAAATTTAATCGTTATTTATGATTAACAATCGATAATTAAGTTGCAGCGTGATCGTTAATTGCGGCTAAAGATTATTGGAAAAAGTTTCAATTGTTTGTCGTTGATTGATCGTCGCTTGCTCAGCACTAAATTACAAACTTCTCTTATCTAAACTATTTCTTTTCTATAAATAGGTGGGCTAAAATTGTTTTCCCGCCTATTTTTCTCTCTTTTTTTTCCCCAAGTAAAATCGAAATACAAGAACAAACCAGTTTTATTAATTTTAAATTAAATTTAGATTTATTATGTTTTAAAAAAAAAATTACGGATTTATTTAGTAGGAAGTGATTTTTGGCCCACCCTGTATAACAGATAGTTCGCGTAATTTGCGTTTGTAGATATTGAAACCGGACATCCTGCACACCTCACGGTGGAACAAATTCGCGCGAAAAAAATATGAATGCCAAGCGAAGTGAAGGAGGTCAGTTTCAACTAATTTTGATACACGAGAAAATACGAATTTTATGAAATATCATATGCGTATTGAGAAATGAATTTTCGTTCTCCGCTTTCAAATAACACGGAATCCAATTCAACAGAGCAATCGCCCGTAACAGAGTTTTACAAAACGCTCTAAATTTCGATTGCACTGGAGCTCTTGTTTGGGAACAGAATCAAGAAAGATCGTCGATCGTTGCTGTAAAACTTCACACGTCGAACAGGAATGCATTTTTATTATCAGATCAGTTCCGCAGTTACCGCGGGAAAAACACGAAGAAAAGAGAAAGAAACAAAGAAAATTGAAGGTAGAACGTATCTTTCTTCTTTTTTTTTTTTTTTCGTTTTTCACTGACGCGAACAGAACTCGTTCGATTCGTGAAATATTTAACTACTTCGAGAACGTCTTTTTCTTCGATTTTTATTGCATCTAGCTGGCGAAAGTATATTCGAGCAGTCGTCGACATTTTTTTTTTTTTTTGGTCAATATTTGTGAAGTGCTTGGTCTCGTTTTAAAACGTGAAGCCTTTACTTTGTTAGTCGTGAGCGTTTTTGTTTTAAAGATGATTTTACATCAAGTAGTGGATGAGAGTACTTTCTTTTTCTTTCTTTTTTTATCGAAAATTGTAAAAATTCAAATGTGAGTGAAAATGTTAAAAAAATTTTTTCATACTCAAGTCTACTATCATTTTGAAGACTGAAGTCTCTCCTTTACAGCGACTTGTTTCTACAACTTTTATTTTATTAAACATTGAATGTTAAAGCGTTAAACGACAAAATTTCAAGGAATTTATCATTTCGTCATAGAACTCTAATGTTCGATAAAACAGTAAAAAAGAAAAAAAGAAAATTTCAATCTTCAAGATCATTAGACAATGAAAACAATTTTTTAACGTTTCTACGCGCGTTCGAACTTTTTGCAATTTTCAAGAAAAAAATATCCTCTCCCACCCGTTGCACGATGTAAAAGCATTTTTGAAAGAAAAAAAACTTTCTTTACAAAGTTACATCAGTTGACATCATCGACAATTTTCCACTGTCATTGATATAATTATGCTCTTCGATAGGTGAGCGGAAGAGTGTTAAATCGCTATCATTAACCTCGTAAAAGATTTAAATCTATTTCGAATTTTGGACGTGGAAGTGGATAACGAACTCGTATTAGAATTACAAAACATGGCGATAGGTATGTACGTCACCTTATGGAACTAACTGTACATATTTATTGCTAATTTCTATGAGAGTACCTTTAACCTCTCCTCAAAGGCGTTCCGGCTGATCGTGAATTTATGTGTCGCGAGAACGAGAAGCGACAGTTTCGTTTGACTCGGTAATTAACCGAGTATCTCTAAAGTGAATAATCTTTAATGGTCGGGCGAGTTGGCAAAGGGACGAAAAGTGCGTCCATTAGCGTGGCGTGGATGGCACTCGAAAATGCATTTGAATGAAGCTTTTAATCGCGCGGGGCCGGAATTTCTCGAGGAGATCGATAACACAAACGGGCGAGTCGATCTGGTATTCGACGCGATGTTCTCGCGTAGAGAAAATCGCTCGCGCGCATGCGCGTGCGCCTTATAGCGGTAACGCGCGCTCGCTGCCATCTTGGCGAAAGTGCGCATGCGCATTCGTCTCGCGGGTAACGCGAGTGACGCGAACGTCTCGCCGATTGGCAGCAACAATCGCAGCACGCGTGTCACTTTTCCTCGTGCGTCTCCACTTTCCTTTTTCTTTTTTCTGCTTTTTTCTTCTTTTTATCTCGCCACGACGGAACGTTTCCGTGAATTCCTCCACAGTTTACGTTGCACTTTTCAAGACACTTTCACGTGACACCTTTCTCTTCCTCGTTGCCGTTCGTTTTTCGAATTTGTCCAGACTTGTTCCAGACTTATTGGGGCTGGATGGACTTCAGATCGGTTTCTTTGCTTGAAAAACTACGAGTATTAATATCGAAGACTAGAACTATCCAGGTAGTCAAAATGATTAATTCATAATTTTTGTCACATATAGTTATGTAGATGTAAAACCGTGTATTTTTAGAGATTTAAATGATTTTTTAATGCACTGTTTATTACATAAATAGAAGCTTATGTATTCTATTGTGTAATAGTTTTCTTTCGCTTCAACATTTCTGGTGAAAATTTTTATGCTTTAGTCATTGACAGTTTCAGTGTTAAACAGAGACATTTTCTTCTTTTTTTTTGTTTTTACTTTTCTTCACAAATGTGCCTATTTTTTTACGTGCAAAATATTTTCATTTTTCTAGCAGGTTATAAAAATTAGAGTATAGAATAGTATTAGGTTAATACTATTATAGAATAATAGTATTAACCTAAGTATAGAATAATAGTATTTTAGACAAGGTTAGAAAGAGAAGAGAAATGCCATTCTTCTAATGTTATTCAAATAAAGTCACATGATATTCATTTTAATGACTTTAATCTTAACTCTTACAATTCGTAGACTCCAGACTTTAGTCTCAGTAAACTGCAGCATTAGGTGTATTAAATAGTAATATTAGGTTGGAAATAAGAGAAATACCGTTCTTAGAATGTTCTTCAAATAAAGTGACATGTTGCCCATTTTAGTGACTTTGATCTTAACTCTTACAATTTGTAAACTTCAGTCTTTAGCCCCCAGTATTAACTGTATTAGTATTATTTATAAACAAGAGATACACCACTTTAGTCTATAGCCCCAGTGAACCTCATTAATATTAAGTATTTATAAACAAGAGATACACCATTCTCATATATTATAACGTTATTCAAATAAAATGATGTCCATCTTTGTGACTTTATTCCTACTAGATTAGATTTTAGTCTCATATAGTAGATTATAGTGTCTCATATGTATAGTATCTAGATGTTCCAGATGAAACTTACCATTCGCTTATCCAATGCCAATGAACAGATGAGAAATTTGCCCAAAAAAGTCAGCGAATTAACTTGGTCCCCTTGTAAACGGCATAAATCACTAAATGGATAAACCGGTTTAGGTTAGGTTTACATTTGGCCGCTGATTGCGACATCGATCCAATTAAATACCTTTCCATGGAAGCTTCGAGCAAAACATTATATATTTTCGTTGGGAAAATGATCGCACATTTAATGGAACATAAACTATGACCCACTTCCCCGTGTATTCCCGAGTGAAATGTTGCGGAATTCTGCAACTAGGAAAAGTATAGAGGGAGAGTCGATAAGTATAGAGCCGTCGTTCCAGCGGAATATCGTGCTATACGTGAATTAATGGCTGTCAGTGGAAATACACATCCGGTATGCGTTAACCTTCCCCGAGTTAACCAAATCTATTCCGTCCTTCCTCCTCGCTAATGTATGATCGACATGACGGAAGCGAAAAAAAAAAAAAAGAAAAAATACATGAAACTGGGAAATCATTGAAAAACGATTGATGTAGCGTTGGTGAAGAGGATACGGGCGAATTCGTGGGTATGTCATTTGT
>NIPQ01090930.1:0-24887 GCA_002806875.1 Lepidotrigona ventralis hoosana | reverse complement strand
GTAATTTTATTTATTAAGTAGTAAGTTATAATAGTAAATTATTATAATTTTATTTATTAAGTAGTAAGTTATAATAGTAAGTTATTATAATTTTATTTATTAATTCAAATTAAATTTTAATTATTTATTATTAATTTAATTATTTATTAATTATTTATTTATTTATTATTAATTTAATTATTTATTAATTATTTATTTATTTATTAATTATTTATTATTAATTAAATTTTAATTATTTACTATTAAATTTTTTAGTGATATGCAAACTGTATTTTACATTTCGCGTATGTACAGACGATATCAAACATTATTTTAAATAATGTTATACATATGTATAAAGCCGAATCCGTTGTAGGTACGATGGTCGGTAAACTAACGATTCACCGTACTACAAGAATTAACTATGTGATTTATTATTATTAATATTTTATTTAACAAAAATTATTTAATACTATTAACAATAAAATTTATAAACTTTTAACTTTTAAATCAACAATAAAATATTCACTTTTTATACTTTATAATCTGATACTAGTTTTAATTCTAATTCTAATTCTAATGTAATTCTTCTGTTAAACAACTCTTATATATATATATATTCACGAACTTGTTTTATCACTTAGACAACTACCTAACAAGTCTCCATAACAACATCGCTTTTCATTAATTTTCTAGTTTTAAAGCGCGACAAAGTTGGCGCCAAAAGTTCATCCAAAATGAACTCTATGATATTGTCGGGAAACAGATGTCGCTGGTGTAGCGACAGCTACACCATATGAAAGTGTACCGCCATCTGTGAGATAATGTTAGATGCTAAATTAAGATCTTAATATTGATAGACGTAATCCTATCTAGCAAGTAACTGTTTTCACTGGTTTTACTTGCTTATATTCACATTACCTTTCTTTCTGGTTTTAGCCAGACTTCGGGTAGCTTGTTTTCCTTGAACCATCGTGAGGAAGTGTGCAGTATTACGATGACGTGAGTATTTAATCTTTTTATATTTTAAAAATCTAAAATTTTATTTCTTCAATATTATACATAATACTTATTTTAATATATTCTCTTAATATAATTACTTATATTTTTTAAAAATAAGCATTACTTGATATATTTATACTGTATTAATCTTTGGACATGTTATACCAATTTTTACTATCATATTAATTTCTATACTGCTATAATTTTTTAAAAAGTATATTTGAAAAACTATAATGAAATGAATTTTAAGTGTTTCATAAATATAAATAAATATCTTATTTCTGTTATATGTTCAATTCCTTTGTAATACCATATTAGAGAATAATTTGATATTACAATAGGATATTAAAAAGATATTAAATAAAAAAATAGGTAGTATAGCCTGTATACCATCAAGACAATGAAGAAAATTTAGATACGGAAATGTTTGGTATAACTTGTTTCTTAATTACAAAAAAATTTCATTATCAGAAATATACTAGTATTGATGAATCAAAAGTTAAAAATGTTTATCTCTATCTTTATCTTATATTTCATGTTTCTCGTTATTGAAATTAACTTTTTTATTTATAACCAATACAGATTGAACTATTTAATAAAAAACTGTTTTAAATCTTGATTGTAATGATAATTGTAATCAATAGGTCCAAAGTATCACGTGACACTCTTTATGAATGCGTGAATGCTGTTCTTCAACATTCGCAAGACAAGAAAAGGAAATTCTTGGAAACAGTGGAACTTCAAATCGGCTTGAAGAACTATGATCCACAAAAGGATAAACGTTTCTCAGGCACTGTCAAGTATGTTTCCACCTGACATTGAGGATTCTTTTCGGTTTTTAATGATTACTATAGAATCTACTTTATTTTTTTTCCTTTTTTCTTTCCATTTTTTTTCTTTTTAACAAACATCCGAAAAGATTACTTCATGCGTAGTCAGGAAGCTAGATTTTATCTAGCGGACCTTCACCCAGGGTCTTAAATAAATTGGGGAGGTTTTTTACCTTTATAATTACTACAGGATCATGACTTGTGATCCTGCGGGTAAGTTAACATTTGACTGTGATAATTATTCAGTCAATTCAATTATTCAAAACCAATCTTCGATGATGTTGAACTATTTTGCATGTATTACCTGAATAATTTGTGTGGTTATACAATATATTACTGAGAATATTGATAATTATATTTTACTCTCGAATAATTATAATAAACATATAATATTATGCATGTCATTTGTGTCTTAAAGGTTAAAAAATATTCCAAGGCCAAAGATGCAAGTTTGTGTTTTGGGAGATCAACAGCATTGCGATGAAGCTAAAGCTAATAATATTCCATATATGGATGCAGAAGCATTGAAAAAATTAAATAAGAACAAAAAACTTGTAAAGAAACTAGGTAATTTGAAATTTTTTATTTTGTATATTTAATTTTTTATTTTATATTTAATTTTTTCCTTTGCCCCTTCCAAAAAGCACCATTGCTAATTTATAATTTGTAGTAGTGGTCGTCCAATGGAAGAAAATTAAATTCTTCACTTGGTGAGAACGTTGTATTTCATTGCTTCGTATCTCAATCCGTGTTGAAACATTTTTTAAATCAATTTTGTGATATTCTCGTCTTATAATTAACTCGTACGTGCTTTTTGCAGCTAAAAAATATGATGCCTTCTTAGCTAGTGAATCCTTGATTAAGCAAATTCCACGTATTCTTGGTCCTGGTCTCAACAAGGCTGGCAAATTCCCTGGTCTTCTCTCTCATCAAGAATCAATGGTAGGAAAAATTGATGAGGTGAAAGCTACAATTAAATTCCAAATGAAGAAGGTAAATTTTATTACATATTTGTTACATTAACATAAAGTTTTTTTGTTATAAAATTTTGTTAAAATGAAATACAAAAATTATACTATGTAGTGTAGTAATTGTTCAGAAAGCAAACGTTTTATTGATTTCGATAATTTTTAAACATGTAAAATTCAACATTTTATACATTTCTTCCTGTGCACATAACCATCAGATTTTCTTAGTTTTCAAAATATTTTCAAAAAACTTGATATATACAGTAATATCATAACAATCCTCTCTATGTGCACTTTTATTCATAAAAATTGATCTCTCAGGAGTGTGTTGTTCCTCATCAAAACAAGCAAGAAAATCGTAATAAACATAAGCTTAAAAAAACATTAGTTTCGGAATTATTAAAATTTTTTAATTTTAAACTTATAACAGATCCTGCGTTTATATTTGAAACTTTTGAATCAACAAGTGTAAACTCAATCATATAACACTACGTAAAGAAACATGTTAACATTATTCAGTAATTTTAACTAAGAAAAATATATTTTTTGTTTAGTTTACAATATCTCCATATAGTGATTTATAATTATTTCACAGCTTTGTTAATAATAATTTGTATTCAAATATTGAAATTTATGAAAAAACGTGTGGAAATATGTGCATAAATAGAGATTCATAAAGTTATATCCCACTGAAGCAATAACAAGTTTATTTTTCATGTTTCTATATGGTCATTTATAAGATGTATATCGCCTTTGTCATGTTGCTGTATATTCAAAAACATTTACCTTCTTATAAGTTACATCCTCACTAGACCAATAATGAAAAACTTTTGTTTAATATTCTATATATCTAGAAAAAATCATTACATGTTGATTATGTTTCTATTGTCAGTGATAAATGTCGCCACTTGTCTATTCCGGTTCTGAGCGATAAAGAAAAGTAGGAAACATGAGACAACAGAAAACAAATGTTTCTTGATGCCTTGAAATCGAAACAAAATGGAAATATTCATCAAATTATCTTATTTCAATGTAAATAGAACATTTCTATATAGAATATTTTTTTGTTCTCAGATAAGCAATAATGAAAGAACTTTTTTTTTCTTCCTTGTTGCTATATGCATCCAATAAACACATAGCAAAACACATTTTGTTCACACTGAAGCAATATAATCTGAGATTTTGGATTTTGTTCTGGTTTCAAGGCTACATATGTTGCTAGCAACAAGTTTGTTCAAAGCTATCAACTAATGACTAAACAATATTTGCTTCGTGCAGTTGTAACGTTCGTTAGTTATGAAACATTTTCAAAACATATGCGACATCAACAAAAAGATTGCTTGTTGTTATCTCAATAAAGACGTAACTTAATGTCTTACTGAAATATCTCGTAACACCGAAATTAATGTTTATTAAAATTTTTAATAAAGTCTATTAAGATGCGAGTGTTTATACGGTCTTGAAGTTTGACACCATTTTTTATAAATGACTTATTTCTAGAAAAAATTTTAAATGTTTATTAAGCATTTTGTATAGAATTTAAGTGATTATAAAGATTGAAGTTTAAACTTCAATTTCTACATAATATAAAAAAGTCTATGAAAAGAAAACTAAATAAAGTCGAAGAAAAAAATATGAAATCTTATGCTGTAAGAATTATTTTAAAAAAATAGCATAAATGTTTATGTATATAAAATGGAAAATGAATCAGATGATATTTGTGGGAATTAGAACATTCGTTATAACAATGTGCAACAAGAAAAGGGTTTTAAAGTTATTTGAGCGTTGTTTATACCGAATTTATGTAATGAATATTGGAATTTATGAACTTTTGGTTGATGGTAAAACATCGTTTAGTTATAATTGTTCATAGTTATATATTATATAATATATATATATCTTTATTATATATTTTCATATGAATTCAAAAAAATTTGAAATAAAAAAGTGCGAGGGGGAATTAATAATGAAATTCCTTCATCAAGAAGGAAAATCTTACAAAGAAATAACTGATATTTTTCATAGAAGTAAATGACAAGACGTTACATTATTAAAAATGGAATAATTGAAGGAAATCTTACAAAGAATGAAGCTCGTAAAAATCACCCCAAAAAAACGAATGGCGAAGGAAAGAAAATTATCTGTGAAATAAAAAAGAATCGGCTCCAAAACTTACAGATATGGTCAAAAACTGCATTTGAAAAAGATGTTCATCTAGAATTATGCCGAAGGCGCTGTTACGAGAACATGATTTTGAGTTACAAGAAAGAGATCGTTTATTAACATGTTGATGGCACATCCGGGTGACAGTCAAGTTTCCATTGAGGCCGCGTTACCTACATAAAATCGTGATTTTATTTTTAAATTTCAAGGCATTTAAAAGAAAAAATGTAATAATATTTAATTTAAAGAAATTAGTTTTTAATAGTAAATTATTTTTAAATTAATCAAATTAAATTATCAAATAACAATATAATATATAATAATAATATAGTAAATTATTTTGAAGAAGTAATAATATTTACATGAAAATATATAGTAGTGTAATACTTATTTATTAAAGTAATATATTGGAAAACATTTTAAACAATACTAAGATTCAGAGGTCTCGTTATTGAATTTTCTAAATGGTCTATAATTGAGGGATACAAAACTGTGTAAACACTTATAATTTGACATTTAATACCTAAAATACCTAAGAAACAAAGCTAAGACTAAATTCGTGGCCTCGCAAAAAACCTACTCGATTTACGCTCAGCGATCAACATATTAAGATTATAGACAAGGAGCTAAGGAATCTATCATGTATCCATATTGTTATCAATACTTCTGGATTCGATGAAATATAATGTAATATAATAGTAATGAGAAAGTCGCCTCTCGAATATAAAGGCTTAATCATTTAATTCTTGGATAAATTGTTCATTTGCTTTATTTAATGTAGATAAAAAATACTCTACAGTTTACTTTGCAAAATACTTTACAGTTTACTTTACTTAGTATACTTTAGAATTTAAAAGATATTGCTCTTAATAAAAATGCACGTATTTTTAAAATATAGAACTAAGCGAAAGATAATTTATACGTTTGAGTGTAATTTGATAAATATTTTTTCAGGTATTATGTCTATCAGTGGCTGTAGGACACGTGGAAATGACACCAGATGAATTGGTACAAAATGTACATCTTTCAATTAATTTCTTGGTTTCATTATTAAAAAAACATTGGCAAAATGTGCGTTCTCTTCATATTAAATCTTCTATGGGACCTCCTCAAAGATTATACTAATTCAATTAAATACAAGTATCATTGTATACAATGAAAAAAATAAAACAGAAGTAAAAATTTAATATGTATACGTTATAATTTATTGTAAAAAATTTCAATTATAATTATTTCATTGAATACCACACAAATTCCTCATTTATTGAAGTCTTTTATATTTTAGTACGATGTATTATATATTGATATGTGTTAAAATCATATCATCATATTCTAATGTTTTTTGCAAAACTTTGGATCTTAACATAGATTTTAATTTTCCAAAATCCTTGCAATTATTTTTATTTATTTTTAAAATTTCCATTGGAAACATGGATATTTTCGAAAATAATATCATAGATGATTGTAGCAGAAAATTTTATCTGTGATAGATGGTAATTTTAAAAGGTGACATTAAAACAATCTATGATTAAAATGATAAAAGGTGACATTAAAACAATCAATGATTAAAATGATAAAAAATACATGAAAAATGTAACTTTCGAGCAGTGAATTTCTCAACTTAAAAATTACTTTTAGATTTATATACTTTATATACTTTTAGATTTAATTGATCAATAGTTTTGAATTCCCTGATCTTCTTATTGATGACTATATTTTCATATTAATTTATATATTGTTAATATATTTATATTACGTACGCACGTATCTTTTTTTTATTTTCTTAAATAATAGTCGATTATCATATTTTTTCGACTATTAACTATGATAAGTGATATTCATTTGAAAATATTTTAAAAATAATTGATTTAATTTATTTATAACATACGTGAATAATAAAAAGTTATTTTTTTATCTTTATACTGACAGTATTCAGCGAGAATTTGGATGAAATTAATGTTCATTTGTCAGTTTTCGTTTAGTTTAAATTTCAAAAATATACGATGAGTCGAGATTTTAAAACAAAAAATTATTTGTCATAATTTTGAAAGGTAAAGATCTGTTCAAAAAGTAGACTGCAAGATTGACTTTCAGCATGATTCTCAAAGTCAATTCTTTTTTATTGCATTTTTGTATTTTGCTTATTGTATCAACGAGAAAAAAATCTTTTGGAAAAAATATTAAAATTGTGTAAATGAAAGAAAAATGTTTATTACATATACATAAATCAATATGTAATCTTGAGGAAAAACTTGACCAAAATGTAGAAAAACACAAATTCACAATTATTTAGCGAAACAGAAAGAAGAAAAGAAAAATGCTGGAATACATAATAGTGGATCTATATCCGATGATAGATGTTATTTCCCCCATTTAACAATAAAATGTAAACACATTATTTATTGAACAAAATGAATTCGAAAATTAATGAAACTTTAACATTTTTTTCTTTTTTTTCGAGAAAACGTTAAGTTCCATGTTTCTTTTGAAAATTTGTCTCTCCATGAATGAATAAAATACGATGCAATAACAAAAGTTTCACTTTGAAAATCACACTATGGTCAATTTTATGGATCATTTTTTAAACAAATCTTCACCGATCTAAAGAATCATCTCCTAAAACTATAATAAATAATTTTTAACACGCTTATGTTAAAATCATAAATCGTATTAAAATAACGATTTTCAATAACAATCATTTGCATAACAATTATATTTAGTGATTTTATAAATTTCTTATAAAAATAGTTCATGTAAAGTTTCCAAGATATACGTTTCAGACATTTTATAAAAATTATTTCTAGAAGCACAATAACATTTTTTTAGCAATTTACTTATTCTTTTTAGTTACTAAAATCAGAGATATTCGAGAATTGATTGCACATACTACTACACAAAATTATGTTAAGTTGGAGAAACTATCACAAAATTTTTCAGCATGTATGAATAATTATTTAATTACGCAATGCCTTAAAGATATTCGTTACTATTGATTCATAAACAAGTAACTGGAACAAATATAACAATAAGTGCATGTACTTCATATTCCATTTACATTAATGCAATAGATGAAGATAATAATGATTGGGAAATTATGCAAACAAGAACAGGAGCAACAAGTGAAAAAATTAATTATAATTATTTACACATATTATATAAAATATTATATAAAATTAAGTCAAAATCTTATTTAGTCTAGCAATATTACATATGGAAAAAAATTGTTACAAATAATAGCATAACATTTTTATGGAAGATTGAAAAAGGCAACAATAATTGTGCTTTAAAATTTTTTAAAGTTATGTGTAATGCTACAATAACAAACGGATATGGTTACAAAATTAAGAAAAACTGAAAGTACTTATAAATTCTAATAGTACTAATACTATAAAGTAGTACTATAGATTCTAATAGTACTAATATTCAAGATGAATATCTTGTAAAGTTAATGATAAAAGATATCAGTCCATTTACTACATATATATATATATGTTGGGAATATGTTTTTTATGAAGCGGGGAATAGTGAATTAGGTGAATTAATAAATGCAACAACATTAGAAAATGGCAAGTAAATATAAGTGCATAAAAATTATTATGTAAATATATAGTTTTAATTTACATGTAATGTTCTTATTTAATATTTTAGTACACCTTCACTTAATGTTACAAATATAACATATTCCCAGTTTATATTTGTTTGGAAACCACCATCATATTTAGCAGAAAATTTACTTGAATTTGAACTTATATAGTTTAAGCAGAAATATGTTTCCCTATTCCTGATTGGTGCAAACAAATAGCCACCAATCCATTGAACACTTTAATGGATCTACATTTATTTTTGAATATTTTAATGCAATAGCATTCACAAATTATAAAGTAAAAATTAAAGCAAGAACTGCTGCAGGATAGAAAAATTGTAGCAATGACTTAGAATTGTTGTAAAACACCATAATTTTTTATTATTTTATTATTAAAATTAAAAATATTTGTAATTTTAATAGTACTGAACTCTATTATATTATTATTATATTACTATTATTATTATCTATTATCATATGTCAGTTCCAGGGATAATATCTAATTTTTCATATTTAACTATAAATAATAAAAATAATATAAATATTTTGAATTGAGCATTCCATATTCTTTAAATGGAATATTGGAATATTTTAATGTGTTTGTTGACATAGACAATCAAGTATGAGATTTAACATAACGGATCATACATGGCCAAACATATCTTCGTGGGAAGAAGCTATGTTACAAAACAATATCTTCAGGCTAAATTATGGTGGAATCCTTATCGTAGGTGATACACTTTTTAAATTTATACTTAAATTTAATTAAGAATATATGAATTTTTATGTACATTTTTGCAGACAATTCTATTACTAATTATGGAGATGTAAAAGCAGTAAAATATACACTTGGTGAAGACATAAATTGTAAAGAAATTTCATCTCGCCAAAACAATTTATTGTAATCGTAATATCGATGAAAATCAGTAAACGTTATGTAGAAATAATAAAATAAATAATAAAATAAATCATTTTTGATAAATAAGTTGTTCATGAAATATAAAGTATATCATTTATTGAATTTAGAAATTATTAGAAAATCAGTAAATTGTTCGCTTTAAAAAGTATAAAACATTTTTTATGAATACCTCGAAAACTAGACTGAAGTAGCGATAACATGTATAAAAGGAAAAAATTGGTCAGAATGATAACCTTGGCAACATATTTCAAGATCATTGAAAAGGAGTCCTCTTTTCTAGATAATTATCGAAGATTTTAATATTAAACAATTTATTCACAAAAATAATTTATTGATTCTTTTGTAGAAAATAAATTAAACAATTTATATAAATTTATAATTGTTATTTATAAATAAATATAAAATAAAAAATATAGAAATAGTTATATAATATTTTTATATATATTTATAATAAATATATATAAAATTATAATATTTATAATAAATATATATTTTTATATATATTTATATAGTTATATATATTTATAATAAACTGTATAAATATATATATATATATATATATTGTATATAATGTTATATTTATATGTAATTACGTTATATTTTTATTTCTTAATATAAACTCAGTTATGTCACATTTTCTCAGATTCACAATACAAAATGATACTTTCATCAATAAAATTAATTAATAACGATATTTTGTAGAATAATCTTTAGGTGAAACTACTAAACCTCTACCTTTTCTGGCACCTCTGTAAACTGTTTCAATAATATCAATCATTTCTTGTTTGTCTTCTAATGTCCAGTTTATTTTATTGTTGTTTCCAGTTCCCAAATCAATCATTATATGTTTATTTCGAAAGAAAAACATAACTGTACAAGGATCGTACAATTCATACCTGTAAAGATCATATTTATATCTTCTCTAAATCTATACTTTTAATTAATATAACATTAATATTAATAAAAATTTAAATAATTGTGATTTATCAGACTATACAATTTTTATTTTTTATTACACATTAAAGCTTACATTTTATTGAAATCAGGTACTTGTGTAATATCAACTAGATAGATGACAGCAAAATTTTTCACTTTTTCAGCAATATTATAAAGAACTTCATCCATTTTCATACACATCGGATCCCAATCATGGCCAAATCTAATAACCTAAAAAATTATATAATTTATATAATTATATAATTATATAATTACATAATTTTTATACAATTTATATGCATCGTTATTCATATTAATATTGAACTTCTCTCTAAATTTGTATAGAAAAAAATTATTTAAATTATTATTTTTACTATTTATTTATACTAATTTACTATTTATTGTAAATATAATGTTTTTCGTAAATATATAAAGAATATATTTATGACAATGACATTTAGATATATAAAATTTTTCCCAAATTGTGATACAACCAGTCAAAAGATGATGATCAAAAGACCGGTATGTAAAAATGAACCAAAAAGGAATACAATTTTTTCATATAACGCTTTATTTTCGAGAAATACCATTTAAAAATTTAGTCAAGATTATAATTTTGTATCAAAAAAAGTATTTTGCATATTTCACTTTGTAGTTGGTGCAAAATTATATGAATTTACATTTTTGAGTATGGGTCTAAAAATTCAACATATATCAATTTGTCGTATCAACGTACATCAATACTGTCTATACACAAAATAATATATAATTCTATACTTCGCATATTATCCATTCCATTATATATGGTAATTATATTAAAAATCATTTTTATAAAATGTAATATTATATTATATTAAAAATCATTTTTATAAAATTCAACATATATCAATTTGTCGTGTCAACGTACATCAATACTGTCTATACACAAAATAATATATAATTCTATACTTTGCATATTATCCATTCCATTATATATGGTAATTGTATTAAAAATCATTTTTATAAAATGTAATTTATAAAAATTACAGAAAGGAACCTAAAAGGAATATAAATAGAAGTATTATAAATGGGAATATTTGGATAAAAAAGAATAGGAAGGACATTTTTTAACTATACCTTTTACACAATTCTTTAATCTTTTTCAATTTTAATTACTTCTACTGTTTTAAATTACTTTTCTGTTACGTAAACATATCTGGATAAATCTAATTAGATTTTTTCTAGTGAATTAATTCAGAATTTTTATATCTTTTATACAAAAATACGTAATTTTGTAGACTTAATAAGAATGAAAAATCCCATTTTTCTGTGTAATAATAAAACTAATATGTATCCATTAAATCCATATATTTATCAAATTAGATATAAAATTTATATCTATCTTGCTATGATATCTAATTCTGACCTCTATCATTTTTTATTTATCCATTATTCTGCTTTAATTAATTTACGATAAAGCTTTCTTTTCTAAATCATGATAATAAAAATTGCCTAAAGCATCTAAGTTGAATTTCTCATCTCTTATTTCCAATACATTTTATGTAATAAAACTCTATGCTCAGATATTTAAAAAACGATATTAAGAGAGATCAGATATTAAAAGAGAACATGAAACATTTTTTATGCTTCAAATATTTGCATTACTATATCTTGTTTGTCATTTTCCTTTTATTGTTTTCGTATAAAGGTCCAGCTTTCACATTCTATCAATATTTAAAGTTATCCAATGTTTTATTTCCATATCTTTTAAATTGTAATTTGCAATATTTTCTGATAACATGTTTTCCAATAACAAAATTTTGCAAATTTATTACAAACCATGCTTATTACAACTGTTGTAATACTTTTCGAGATGTATATCACGTATAAACATCGTATATAGTTATTTTCTTAAATTTGTAATACTAGAAAATATTCAAAAACAATTACCAAGATTAAATGAGCGCACTCATTATATGCTTATAAAAATGAAAAGTCTCTTGTGACTTTCTGGGAGTATCGTGTAAATCTGATGTGGCAGTATGTAACGATTTATGATATGGATATATTCCAGACTTAGCGTGTCAAATTTGAAATTTTTAGACATTTTTTTGCATTCCTTAGAAAATTTCCAACTAAGATCCCTATAAATCTTAGTTAGTTTTGAGAAGTTAATTATAATTAAAACTAACTTTATTTATTCATTGTGTCATATTTTCTTTTTATATTCATTTCTGCAGTTAAAAATGTAGAATACACTTCTGTCTTAGCTACGTGCATCTATTTATCACTGTTGACTCAACTTGTTAATAAAACTAACTTTATTTATTCATTGTGTCATATTTTCTTTTTATATTCATTTCTGCAGTTAAAAATGTAGAATACACTTCTGTCTTAGCTACGTGCATCTATTTATCACTGTTGACTCAACTTGTTAAATAAAGTATAGAACCACTAGGATGATGAAAATGAATAATTTATAATTTTTCATGAAAATTTCATAGAGTTATAACATCTTTAAAGATTTAAGTAATCTTTATTCTGTAAATATCTTTCACTGTGTTATAAACTTTTCTCTGTTCCTGGAACTTTTATTTTTCTAATACAATTGGTAGTTCTATTGTTAAATAATATTTTAGTCATCTCAAATTTAGAGATAGGAAAATATCTAAATATTAATATGAGTAACCAAAAATTTGAAACATTTTAACATTATTTTTATCAACGGGATGAAATTAACTGACTCTTTTTAAAATTTTGACTTAAAATTATTTTCTATGTTTAGTTTCACTTTTTTCAATTAATTTTTCCTGTAATAATTATAAAATATAATTTAGCAAATCTACTTCTCCGGAATCTGATATATGTACATAATATACCTATATTTACCATAAACAGTCATTTAATCTATAGTTTCACTTTTTTCAATTAATTTTTCCTGTAATAATTATAAAATATAATTTAGCAAATCTACTTCTCCGGAATCTGATATATGTACATAATATACCTATATTTACCATAAACAGTCATTTAATCTTTTAAATATTTTAAAATATTGTCTATTCTAAAATCATTCCACATATAAATATCAATATCATAAGACAAATCTCAATTCTAAAACAAATTTGGAAATCCTCTGTGCCACTTCTAAATATCATAATTAAGATTAAATATTTTAAAATATTGTCTATTCTAAAATCATTCCACATATAAATATCAATATCATAAGACAAATCTCAATTCTAAAACAAATTTGGAAATCCTCTGTGCCACTTCTAAATATCATAATTAAGGAATTCCACAGTATCACTTTATTTGGATACTGTGACTATCATATAACAAATTGCAATTGATCACAATTGATCAATTATAGACCATTACAGTAATTTTTTCAAATATTTACTTCATTGCGCCAGTTTTTTTTTCAAATGTTTACTTCATTGAGCTCAATTACAAATAATACTATTTATTACCATGAAATTTGCATGTTAAACGTACCATTTTAGGTAAGTAAGTAATGAGAACAAACTTGTAACAATAATAATTAATTTTATACATTTCTTTTAAATTTAGAATTTTGAAAAACGAAAAATTGGAAGAAATAAACAATATAATTGAAAAATGCTCTGAAATTGATGAAAGCAGACAATTTAAAACTAAAGATGACTTATTTGAAATAAAGTGATGATGAAAAAAAAAATATTATATACAGACTCTAAAGATAATAACGAAACAGTAGAAAAGTTGCTATAGACGAAACTGAATTTGGCAAAAAATGCAAGCAAATTCTTCATCTGAAAGATCATTTTTTGTTATTTCATCGTGCAAATTTCATTTTTTCATTATTTCAAGCATAGTTTAAGCATTTATTTCCAAAGTTATCTGCAAAGGAATCACTTGATTCTTCCTGGTAAAACTAAATGTTAATAAAAAATTTAAACTTTAACCCTTAATATTTGTTATAAAAAAAAAAAGCTGCATTTATACTTTCATTTGTGAAATTTAATCCTGATACATTTATTTTAATTTAGAAATCAAACTAAAAAAAATATAATTATATGTATCATTATATGTATTATTATTTAGTTTATTATAAGTAAAAAACTTATTGTTTGATTACAAATAATAATGTTATTATGTTATGGAGTAGTTATTAAATAAAATTTCGTACATGATAACCTGTGAAAGTTGATGGAGTTCAATCAAAAACTTACAACTACTCTGTCTTCTTCAGATAATATTGCCTGATCCACTTGCCATCCATTGTGAAGATGTGACAACATATAAGACATTTTGTTTCCTGTTTATTAAGCACAAGTCGAAGAAAACTGAAAAAATTGAATATAACCTAAATATTCTTATATAACCTCTAATATAACCTAATATAACCTAAATATTCTTATATAACCTCTAATATAACCTAATATAACCTAAATATTCTTATATTCAAGTTTAGGAAAATTATAAAGTAACAATATATTTCACAAAATTGCGTAATAATGATTTACTACTTATATAAGTCTCTTTATATGATTGAGATTATAAATTGAAAATTTCGTTTCAACTTCGTAAAATGTAATTACAAACGCCGCTGTAAGTTTGTGAAAATCAAAATTCATTAGAACCAACATATTGGCAATAATTAAAAAAATCCCTAGTTTTCAGTTATATTACGAATATTGCTGTAGTAATAAGTTGTTAGATTCTCTCTGCTTACTGTACTCTTCTATGTATTAAATGATTATTTATAAATTAATAATATAATTTCATATTTATTTGAAATTATATTAACATTATTTATAAATTAATAATATGATTTCAAAAGTTTTACTAACCTCCAAACGCTCGAAATCTAATATATTTAAATGATTATTTATAAATTAATAATATAATTTCATATTTATTTGAAATTATATTAACATTATTTATAAATTAATAATATGATTTCAAAAGTTTTACTAACCTCCAAACGCTCGAAATCTAATATATTTCTTTTAATCATGGAAAAAATACATTAATGAAATATAATTTTCTATCATAATTTTGAAAATTTCGTATTTTGGTCGACTTTATAAAAAAATATAAATACGTATTAATTAACATGACTAAATTTAATCTAAGAAATATAATTTTCTATCATAATTTTGAAAATTTCGTATTTTGGTCGACTTTATAAAAAAATATAAATACGTATTAATTAACATGACTAAATTTAATCTATCTCAAATTTAAACTTGTAGCTTTCTGTTTGTACATCATGCAGTATGCACATGTTGGTGATAAGTAATAAAGAGCCTAAATGTCAACGTGTACATTTCTTGTGTACATACGTCCTATTACTTGTTTTCTTTCTTATTTTGATAAAAGTAAAGAAAAATAAAGAGCCTAAATGTCAACGTGTACATTTCTTGTGTACATACGTCCTATTACTTGTTTTCTTTCTTATTTTGATAAAAGTAAAGAAAAAGGTAAAAATGAAAATATCTAAGTATTTGAAAAAAAATATTTACTATTACTATTGCTAGTATTATAATATATCTTTTGCACTTTTTTTACTTTTATTTATTTGTAAATACAAAATTTTTATTTAAACATGTACTTAAATTTGTTAATACATAATACTTCATCAATCAATTAATGAGAATAACATATAATTGTGATAAAAATATTCACTACATATAAATTTTTTATACTTTGAATAATTGTTGTTTCATATTATTTTATATATTATATATTTTTATATTGGTTTAAAATGTCATATTGAATATTCATTAATGAAAACAAGTTGAAAAATCAAAATTATAAGATTAATATAATTAACTTAATTATAAATTAAATTTTAAATTTATATACTATGTATAGAGTTAAACTTTAGATATGTTAATGTTTTATAAATATATTTATATTTTAATTACATTACAAAAGTTATAAAGAAATATATATATATATATAAAGAAATATATAATAATTTTCCAATAAATTTTCTAAAGTATGAAATATTTTAATATAATAAAATATAAAATATAATATAAAATCAATTTGTAATTAATAAAACATATTATTTTATAGATGAAATAATCCATTGACTATTATATCATTATATCATTATAGAAGTTGTTTATAAAAAACATTATATGATGAAACCACAACAACGTAAGTATATGTAATTTAAATATGAAAAATAAATAAATTTATTAAACCATTCTTTGGTACTTCATTTCTTATTTATTTTATATTATAGGAAGTGGTCAGACATTAAAATATGTTAGTTTAGTTACACTTACATTACAAAATGCTCTGGTTGGGCTTAGTATGCGTTACGCACGTACAAGATCAGGAAATATGTTTCTTTCATCAACTGGTACATTACATTTTACTCTATAAAAATTAATTATTCTACTTATTATTTTAATTATATTTATATAAATTATTTATATATATATTTGAAATGTTATTTCAGCGGTGGTAATGGCAGAAGTTGTTAAACTTTTAACATGTCTAACATTAGTTCTTGTTGAAGAAGGAAATCTTGCAAAATTTTTTAATGCAATAAAGCTGATAATTATAAAGCAGCCTATAGATACTTTAAAAGTATCTGTGCCATCATTTTTATATATTATACAAAATAATCTTCTATATATATCGGCATCTAATTTAGATGCAGCAACTTATCAGGTATATATAATATTTATATAACTGTGCTATATATTTCTTATTTTTCATTTATTAATATCATTTACATGCTTTTATATTTATTATTTCTTAGGTAACATACCAACTAAAAATTTTAACGACAGCATTTTTTGCCGTGATAATACTACGAAGGTCTTTAAAAAGTACTCAATGGGGAGCTTTAATATTATTAGTTATAGGAGTAGTATTGGTACAATTAGCACAAAGTTCAGATACTGCTTTACCATCCGGCATAGAACAGAGTCATTTACTTGGATTTTCAGCTGCTTTAAGTGCATGTTTTCTATCAGGTTTTGCAGGAATATACTTTGAAAAAATACTAAAAGATTCAGATATATCAATATGGATGAGAAATGTTCAATTAAGTTTATTATCATTACCTTTTGGATTAATTACGTGTTTTGTAAATGACAGTGAAATGTTAAAAAAACAAGGTTTCTTTTTTGGCTATGATCTATTTATTTGTTATTTAATTGTACTTCAAGCAGGTGGAGGTCTTATTGTTGCAATGGTAGTTAAGTATGCAGATAACATACTTAAAGGTTTTGCTACGTCTCTGGCCATTATAATTTCGTGTATAGCTTCTATATATCTTTTTAATTTCCATTTGAATTTCCAGTTTTCTTTAGGTGCAATTTTAGTAATATGTTCAATTTTCATGTACAGTCATGAACCAAAATCCACATTTGTCGATAGACATTCTCTAACTGATAAAGTTTGATGTAACTCAAATTAAACATCTTTGTAAGATAAACGTGATATTGTTTAATTCAGCAAATGTTTTAACATGTTCATTCAACAATATTTGAATTAATGTGTTTTTTCCATGTGAAATAGCAATTATATCGTTAAAGTATTAGTATCTATAATCAGTCACAAAAGTTTATACATATTTTTATAAATTTTAAATATTTAAAGAAAAACAAGAACTTCAAACATTATTAAATTAATTTATTTGTTAGATAAAGTTATAAAAATTTTGAAAAAATGTTTCTTCTATCCTAAGCACGTGCGTCTGTGAAAAACATAAATAAATCAAGAAAAAATTGACAAAATTTACTGTACAATTATCGACAGTACGTTAGTAAAGCTTTAAAGCTTATAAAATGAATTCTTGCTAAAATAATAATATTAATATATATATGTGTATGTATGTGTATATATATATATATATATATATATAATATACATATATATATAGTTATAATCAGAATAAATTTCATTCTTTTTACTATATATAATTAATTATATATAAATTTTTGTAAAATCCTCTTATTAATTTATTTTATATTATTTTGAACTAATATAAGAAACATCAATATTTGAGAATTCGTCTAATTTGAACTAAGAAATTAATTAATATTTAGAAAATTTTTCTGTTTTTAGTTTAATTATTTGAAATTTTAATAATTATATACAGACTTTTGTGATTGACTGTAATATTGCATTTTATCAATATTTTATTATACTTTTTAATAAAAATTGACTTTCTAATAACTATGATAGAATAATTTATTGATAATTCGTACAAAAAATATAATTTACCAATAGGCCATATGAGAGAAATACAAATACATATATATAATTGAATGAAGTGTATCAGATTATTAAATCACATGTAATGGTATACAGAAATATTACTTTCAAAATATATCTTAAACATTGAAATGCATTTCCAGAGAATTTTATATAATGTTACATTTTTTTATTATAGATATATATACATATATACACATATAAACACAATTGTATCACACAATTTAATTGTTTATACTGTACTTAAGTTTTGATAAATATGTGTGCTTAAATGCACATACATTTGGAGTATATTTATATTTTTTTATTTGAAAATATAACAATTTATATAACAACATATAATTTACACAATGAAATAATAAAGAAAACTTTTAATTTCTTAATATATTTAAATAATAATAAGTAAAAATTGATCCAGTTACAAGAAATTAACAGAACGCGGTGATCAATTCAAATCGATTTACACCGATATTCGCTAATATTTACAACCAGTAGCGGCTCAGTGGCACTGCACGCCCCCTTCTTTCTTTATACTTGTACAATAATATAATATTGTACAAGTATAAATAAAGAATTGAAGAAAAAAAGGACTCTTATATTAAATGTTATCGATAATATCGATATACTCATTATATTAAATGTTATCGATAATATCGATATACTCATTATATTAAATGTTATCGATAATATCGATATACTCATATTAAATGTTATCGATAATATCGATATACTCATTATATTAAATGTTATCGATAATATCGATATACTCATTATATTAAATGTTATCGATAATATCGATATACTCGTTATATTAAATGTTATCGATAATATCAAGTGGAAATAGGGAGTGCTGCAGTTCCACTGCAGTGCCTATGCGCGAGCCGCCACTGCTTATAACCCACTTATTTCGCTAGTTTAACCATGTCAACGAGTTTTATTCTGACGGATAGAATAATAACAGAAATATGAATCTATACGTTAAAATAAATAAAAAATGTCATATCTAATTCATATCTAAATTAATATCATATTTCTATTTTTTCCAATATTTTTAAATAGATACATACAATATATAATAAATTTTTTGTTCCAATCTCCATCAACTGCTGTTTCAGATTATTATATTCTTTTATTGATAAAATATTACCACATTACCAATTCAATAAACAATTCTGATGTGACAGCATCTATATTTCTTGACTTTAATTTCTATCACTAGTGCAAAACTTGAAGATTCTTTTTCTAAATATTCTTTCTTTAGAACGATCTGTATGAACCAATCAGATTATACGTAGAAACCTGGCGTCATACTAACCTATCAAATACGTTTAAAATGTTCAACTTTATAGCTATATAACATTTGAACTTTGGAACTTTCTTTAGAACGATCTGTATGAACCAATCAGATTATACGTAGAAACCTGGCGTCATACTAACCTATCAAATACGTTTAAAATGTTCAACTTTATAGCTATATAACATTTGAACTTTTGGATTCCTAAAGTTAAAACTTGCAGTTTTGTCGAATCGTCGAAATTTATCAGATCATTAAAAAAATTCATGATTTTTTATTTAAAATAAAATTTAACCAAATATTATATTATTGAAATTGCAAAATATTTCGTTTAAATATTTAATGTTTAATGTTGATTTTAACTTTAAAAAATATAGTTACTTACGTAATACAATATTAAAGGAAATTAAACACTTTTATACAAGTTGGCAATCGTGTACAATAATGTGAATGCTGATCACCCCTCAATTTATGAAGCGGAATACTCGGTCTCTAATCAGTATATAAAAGAATTGATAAGAATGAGCGAGTCTCAATCGAAGAAAGTCAAGATGAGCTCATTGGCGCAGTTAAAAGAAATTACAACGATCGTCGCCGATACCGGTGATTTTCAAGGTAAGCAAATAAAAATTTTCAGTAAAAGATTTTATGCTTAATTCATGTATGGTCAAAGGTGAAGGTGACTATCAAAAGTGTAGGAAAATTCCAATGGCGCATTTATTCCTTTATCATTTACGTTGAAAAATGTAAATTACTTGAGAAAAAAATATTTTCATCTATCTTATTATATATTTATATTATAAATGTATGCAGGTGTATAATTATAAAACAAAATTTATTTTACCAGAAGACTAACATCGGTTTAAAGTTCAAATCACGTTATACATACTAGAAGTAGGGGAAATTACAAAATCTTCCGATCTTACGATTGCTTTTTTTTTCAATAGTTGCATAATAATTTTTACTTACCAAAAATTACAGAAATTACAGTATGAATAAATTATTATTATTTATCGTTCTAAATTTTTAAATAATTTCCATTGTAATTGTTATATCATTAAAATATATTATTTTCCATTTTAATTTATATAATATTACTTAATTAAAAATTTCAATTTTATATTCGAAATAAAATAAGTAATTCTAATTTCATTGATTTATTTTTAATTCTATGAATATTTTTTTTCTATGATATTTTAGTAATATTTCAGTGTAAAATATTTTTACTTATCATATAATTGACAATGTATAATTTATGTCACACAAATATGTATTGCTTTGATCTATAAATATTAGAGATGACGTAATATAAACATCTTATATTGAAATTTATCTGATTATATAAGATAAAATGTTTTATTGTTACTACAAAAATTGTTATTAATGCATTTAATTACATTAAATTGTTTTTAGCTATGGAACAATTTAAACCAATAGATGCAACTACAAATCCTTCGTTGATCCTTGCTGCAGCCAATCAAAAAAAATATGCTCACTTAATAGATAAAGCTGTACAATATGGAAAAAAGTCTGGATCGTAAGTACATGTTATGATATTAAAAGAGCAAAATAAAAATATAAATATTATAGTAAATATTTTTAATAAACATTTTATTATTATGTAGATACATAATTGTTTAATAAATTTTTAATATATATTAAATTTACTGATGATATATGTTGATAAAATAATATATATATAAAATTAAAGCATGAAATATTAAAACGATAAACAAAATATATATTTTCAATTTTAATTTATAAAGATTACTATTGAATTATTTACAATTTTTAATTATTATAACAATTATTATAAATAAAAAATAGTATAAAATGCATTATTCATTTTAGTAGATAGATTTGTAGATGTAGAATTCATAGTACAGTAAAAAATTAAAAGAGCAAAATAAAAATATAAATATTATAGTAAATATTTTTAATAAACATTTTATTATTATGTAGATACATAATTGTTTAATAAATTTTTAATATATATTAAATTTACTGATGATATATGTTAATAAAATAATATATATATAAAATTAAAGCATGAAATATTAAAACGATAAACAAAATATATATTTTCAATTTTAATTTATATTGAGATTACTATTGAATTATTTACAATTTTTAATTATTATAACAATTATTATAAATAAAAAATAGTATAAAATGCATTATTCATTTTAGTAGATAGATTTGTAGATGTAGAATTCATAGTACAGTAAAAGTTAATTTAAGACATTATAGGAATTATAAGGGAAAAATGATATACATGAACAAAGTAGTATACATATGAAGAAATATAGAGGAATTAAAATAAATCTATATGAAAATGTAGGAAATTATGTGAAGATTAGTATTAGAAATGAAAGAATATTAAAATTTATAAAAATGAAAAGTAAAAGGAAGTATATGCGGCAAAAGGTATGAAAGTAAAAAAAAATATTCACTTGATATGATAACAGTGGTAATAATTATGATAATTTTATGACTTATGTAATTTGTTAATCAGAAAAATGAACTACTTATAAACTGGTTTATTTGTTTCAGTACTTTAAGAGAACAAGTTGAAGCAGCTTTAGACATTACATGTGTTCTTTTTGGTAAAGAAATCTTAAATATCATACCTGGTAGAGTTTCCACAGAAGTAGATGCTAGGTTATCCTTTAATAAAGAAGCCAGTATTGAGAAAGCCAAACGGTTAATTGCTTTATATGAAGAACTTGGTGTAGATAAAAATCGTGTTTTAATCAAACTTGCTTCTACATGGGAAGGCATTCAAGCAGCAAAGTAAGTTGAACATTTTGATTATCAACCAGTCATTTAATAAAAAGTGTTAAACTCAAACTAACAAAACTTATTTATATAGAGAGTTGGAGGAGAAATACGGAATTCATTGTAATTTAACACTTCTATTTTCTTTCGCTCAAGCAGTTGCATGTGCAGAAGCAGGTGTAACTCTCATATCACCATTTGTCGGTAGAATTTTAGATTGGTAAGTTCAATAATATTTTTTATGAATATTAAAAAGTTTTACAAATGAAATTTTTTAGGTATGTGACAAGTACAGATAAAAAATGTTATGAATCTAAAGAAGATCCAGGCGTCTTATCTGTAACTAAAATTTTTAACTATTACAAAAAGTTCGGATATAAAACAGTTGTTATGGGTGCATCGTTTAGGAATATTGGTAAATTTTTTAAGATTATTTTGAAATTAATTATAGCTATTAAAATTGAAGATCGCAATGAGAACTATGTTATATAATTTTCTTATTGGGGTCATCATATAGGTGAAATAAAAGAACTAGCTGGTTGTGATTTTTTAACTATAAGTCCCAAATTATTAGAAGAATTGGAAAGAAGCTATGAACCAGTTCGCAAGGTACTTACACTAGAAGCAGCAAAGAAATCTGATCTTCAAAAAATCAGTTTGAATGAAGCTGAATTTAGATGGCTTCTTAATGAAGATCAAATGGCAACGGATAAATTAAGCGAAGGTATTCGAAAATTCGCAGTAGATGTTCATAAGTTGGAAAAACTACTTCACGAAAAAATACAATCTTAAATATAAGCAAAATATTGTCCTTAAATATACGAATCAAAATGTGACAAATATTCTATTATAACTAACAATACTAAAACCTAATAATTATTCCTAATGATAAATTTTCATTATATTATGATACATTCCATTCTTTCTACATTGTATAAATGTACATAGAAAATATATTTTTATCATGAAATAAAAATGGGATATTAGCAAAATATATACTTTATAAAGAATTATTTTATGCATATCTTAATTTAATTATTACTGACAAAATATAAAATAAATTTTAATACACCATTAAATCTTAATGTATCATGAATATTTGATATATTTTTATGCTATATGTGTATATAAAGAACGTTTCGGAAAATTTTACTATTATGTTTTATAAATCATTTTGAATTTAAAAATTATATACTATATATATAATGAAAAATTAGTAAACTAAGATTATATATATATATATATATATATAACATAAGTAACGCACGCACGCACGCACACTATACATATACACATATAGGTGCGTCGGTAATACAAGCAAAGTGGAAGTAATTCTACATAAAAAAACAAATCGAAAATAAAGAATAAAATTTTTTTGTTTGAGATTTTATTTTCGAAAAAATCAGCTTTTTTCTCGAAAAACGAACGAAAAATCAGATTATTTTTCGAGTATGCGTGCATTTAGCTACAACTTGAAATCGTATGAAGTAGCTTGTAGATATATTTTATTTTCTAAACTCATTTTAAGTGAATAGCTATTAATAACTAATCAGCATTACGAATAATATTAATGCTATTGTAAATAATATCTACATCAAGATTCATTCATGTATGCCATTGTTAAGTGTACACATACTCTGAGAATATTCAAATTGATTTACTTACAGCTATATATATATATATATATATTGTGTGTGTGTGTGTGTGCGTGTGTGTGCGCGCGCGCGTGTGTTTATATATATATGTATGTATATATATATATGTTTATATATATATTTATGTGTGTGTGTATATATATATATATATATGTTTATTTATGTTAGTCTCCTAGTTATTAATTTATTTTAAAAAGTAAATCCTATATATGTATAATTAAAATAAAACAACAGTTCCTTACTTTTCATAAATTTCATGTTTTCTTTATTATTTAAAGTGTTGGCTTTCATCTTATAGATATCAATTTATTCAATGTTTTAATAATTTTTGGCATTTCTTAGAATTATTTTTTCGAAGGTTATGTAAAACGAAGAGTGTGCAGAAAGTATACAAGGTGATGCATAGGCATATGAATTAATACAAACAGTAACATTATTTAACATGTTGAATGATGAGGCAGTTTAACTATCCTAAACTGCCAGAAGTATCAGAAATGGTACATAATGAAGAGTAAGTTGGGAAATATATAATATGTAAAATTGTGTATTTTTTAAGAATTTAAAATTTATTC
>NIPQ01090929.1:0-22563 GCA_002806875.1 Lepidotrigona ventralis hoosana | reverse complement strand
AGGAGAGAGAGGAGAGAGAGAGGAGAGAGAGAGGAGAGAGAGAGAGAGAGAGAGAGAGAGAGAGAGAGAGAGAGAGAGAGAGAGAGTACACGCACGTGCACACGTACATTATATATGTATGATTTTTGACACATAATATATATTTAGGTGTGCAATTACATTGAGAATTCCCAAAGAAAATGATCAAATATAATTAACAAAGTAAATTTACAACGTATGCAAAATACGTGAAAACTTTTCAAGATGTCTAGTTATTTACTTTTTGTTCGAGCAATAAATACATTACAAAGTTACGATTATGTTATATGTACCCAAGAACATTATAACATTATTTAGGCTAGAGCGTGATTAGTATTTTATATCTAAGCATATGTATCGGATATAGTTGCAGCGATGTACTATCACTGTCATGCGTTGCTACGACGTGAGCTTAGAAGCCGCGTAAATATGGCTGCAACAATAACGAGCGGTTAGTATTCGTCCAGTGTAATGAGCACGCATGATGATCGTGATTGTTCTTGTTGGTATACGGTGATGAAATCCATGTGCCATCGGCGAGGATGAGCGAAAGAAAGTTTACTCGTGGCCTGGGTAAACCGGGCATGGCCGCACAATTACGAGAGACCGTCTCACAGGTAGTACGCGAGAGCACCGTACAGGTAGGTATCTTTGGCACGATGCATTTTGCCGCTTGATTTTCTGTAGACATTTTTTCTTTTTATCGTTTATCTTTTCCTCGAACAGTAGGTACGCAACAATTAATAACAATGAAGATATATTTCATGGTCATTTATTAGGATCTTTTTATAATATCGTTAATTCATCATTTTTGATAATTGTTTTTGATTAAATGATTGCAGGACTAATTATAAATATTTGGAGCCGAAGAAGAGTTGGAATTGAATTTATCTTTTTGAAGAATTTATCTTTTTATTTGAATTTATCTTTTATTAATGTTTTTCAAATGACATTTGTTATTTTATCTTTTTTATAACAATCTTATCTTTTTATTTGAATTTATCTTTTATTAATGTTTTTCAAACGACATTTGTTATTTTATCTTTTTTATAACAAATCTTAAGTTTTGATTATTTTATTCGCATTGAACATGTCCATTTATTATAGTATCTTGCAATAGTTTCTTGAATTAAGAAGAATTTGTACTAATTTTAAAAGAAATTTATTATTACTGTCATAACAAGTAATTAAGAAATTAATNGGTTATTTTAAAGGTGATTTTATTCGCATTGAACATGTCCATTTATTATAGTATCTTGCAATAGTTTCTTGAATTAAGAAGAATTTGTACTAATTTTAAAAGAAATTTATTATTACTGTCATAACAAGTAATTAAGAAATTAATATTTATTTTTGAAAATTTATATTATTTTAGTTTTAATGTATATAGATTACATTAATTTTTAATTACTTTAATTTATTATTATTATTTATATTAATAAAAATGTCTTTATTTCAGAACAAACCACATTTAGTAGAACCCATAGATTTTGAAAATTTTGTACTAAAAAATAAAACTTTGTTACAAAATGACCCTCAAAGAGAACTTCTACTATATCCTCAAGATGATGTTTCAGTGAGTTTTAACTTATTAGTTTTTGTCTATTTAGAAATATTGCATGAATAGATAAATCATCAGATACATAACTTTTAAAATCTATTCTTAAATTAATATTTAACATAAAATTCTTTTGTCTTTTAAATTTATCGTTTAAAAAATTCAGTATTTAATTTAGTATCTATATATGTAATATATAATAATTTATGCATATTAATATATAATTTAATATTAATATATAATTATATATTTAATTTAATATTAATATATAATTTAAGAAAACAATAATATAAAATTTAAGATACAATAATATATAATTTAAGAAAACAATAATATATGCATATTAATAATATATGCATATAATAATTTATGCATATTAATATATAATTTAATATTAATATATAATTATATAATTTAATTTAATATTAATATATAATTTAAGAAAACAATAATATATATTTTTAATTTTAATACTGAAAAAGTTATTAAAAAATACAATTAATTTTTTATTTTTTAAATTAAATTCTACTTTATATTAAAAATTAATTATTTTTATAATTGTTTTGATATATTTTTTCCTAATATAGCAAGTGGTATTACCTAGAAGGTATCGTACTTTAGTACCGATTGTGCCACAAATTTCAAATAATGAGGAAGGAGAGAATCTACTTACAAAAGAATGTTTAAGAAGCTATACATCTAATTGGAATCTCATACATTATAAATATTCAGCATACAGTGGAACTTATCTTGAATTACCCAAGTATGTTTTTATAACTGTATTTGTAATCATATTTTTACACATGATCATATTTCACATTTACATTATTATCAAATATCCTATTATTTGATAAAAATTAAAATATATTGTTGCAGTTTACATATATTTTTTCTTACTTTTTAGAATAGCAAAGACAGATGATCTAAAAGATGAAGTATATGAAATTGATACAGAAGTAGATCAGGTTGATGAGGTAAGATAGTATGCTTCTAACATAAATCTTATAAATGAATTGTAATTGTTGAATTCACATTTTATACAATATTATATTTATAATATATATTTTATATTGTACTAGGTGAGTCAATAAGAATATTCACCTGAAATAACTTGTTTTCTAATAATTTTATAAAAAAAGTTTAAAATTTATTACATTCAAAGACTAATCGAATAAATATGTTTTGATTTTTTTTATATTTCATATTTTTTACATTTTCAAAAATATTAAAGACTTGAGATTTTTAAATGACACCATATATTCTTTTTTACAGTATTATAACTGCTGAAAAGATGAATTCAACAACCTATAATGTAATGACCTTTAGTTGACTTTAAAATACAACATAAAAATCTGTAGATTGTTCATATATTACTTATCTTTAATGTTTCATTCAGAGTAGATGACAGTCTATTTCTCGATATTTTTAAATTTTATCAAAATGATGTATGAATGGTTTGCAATGTATTAAGCGTAATTTGTCTCCAAAATCTGATTATTCGCAACCGCATGTTCTTTGGTGTTATTGTATCCCAATAGAATGCCTTATTGTTCCTTATAAAAAAAATTTAACAGGATCAAGTTAAGAGAACGCGTGAGCCAAAGAATGGGACTACTTTGCCCAATCTAGCGATTTGGAAATAACTTATTAATTGTTTTTCTGGATATTCACGCATAGTATACAGGACAACCTTTTAAAAATAGGATACTTAATATATATTAGAATAATTTCTCTTTCAAAAAATCAACGCATTTGTTAGTAGTTAGGGTTTCATCGATAAAAAAAAGGGACCAATTATGGGATCATCTACAATTCCACATCATTGACATTCCATTGTTAGCGGATTTTCCACTGACCAATAATGCATGTTCTATCTATTTACATTGCCAAATTTATTACAGATTTTTGTGTCATTTTGTACCTCAAAATACAACTGTCAATCATCATATTAGATTGTTGAATTCTTCTTTTCAGTGGCTATAATACTATACCAAAAAATATACTAATATTCAATGTTGATTTTCTTGAAAATAAGAATTTGAATGAAAAAATGTTATTTTTTTTTTTTTTTTTTGACACATTTTTAGATGTATAACAAAAACTTACCTGATGGTTGTTTACGAGTTACGGGATATTCTGTACATTTCTGTAAATTTTTGTAAAGATATTTTAATATTTTAATATTAGTTTTTTTCATATAATTTTGTTGAAAAATAATTTTAGGTATCACTTTTATAACGTTTATCAAATCCATCTATTACTGTTATTGTTCTGGACATACGAAAAGTTAAATTAATAAATTCATAAGAGAAAAATAAGAAGTTAAAATAGTTTGTCCAATTTTATTAGGAATTAACAAAAAGTAATGGAATAACAAAGGAGGGCTACTTAATGAAAGGTCCAGAAATTGGTAGTAGCGATCGTATGTTTGCAAATATTGGTTCAAAATCATTCAAGAGAAGATTCTGTCATCTACGACAAGAAGTTGACGGCACATACATTCTTGAGCTTTTTAAGGATGAAAAGAAGGGTGAAGCTAAACTGACAATAGTAATGGATTTTTGCACTGAAGTTGTTAGGAATCCAAAACGTGGAAGATATTGTTTTGAATTAAGAATGAGTGGGACTCACAAATCATATACTTTAGCAGCAGACAATGAGACAGATATGCAAGATTGGTTATTAAAATTAAGTTCAGTATTACAACATTATAAACAACAAGAAGAAAAACGTGCTGCTTCATTAGAAAGAGCNGGAGATATTGTTTTGAATTAAGAATGAGTGGAACTCACAAATCATATACTTTAGCAGCAGACAATGAGACAGATATGCAAGATTGGTTATTAAAATTAAGTTCAGTATTACAACATTATAAACAACAAGAAGAAAAACGTGCTGCTTCATTAGAAAGAGCATGCAATACACCTCCTCCTTCTCCTCAACCTATGCAGGTAAAGATAAACATTTGAATTTGTTGTATTATTTGAATATTTTAAATTAATTTTTTCATATTTTTTGTAGGTTTATGGAACACTCAAAGGCTTGGAACAAAGCATGAATCCACAATTGATAAAATATTCTAGGGAAACAGATACCAGTATAGCATTAGCAAGGCGAGAAAGTCGTAAACAACTGTTTAATATTTACCCTCATATTGCACATAATAAACAACAACCAGCCAATTATAATGAACAGAATATTGATCCATACAGAGAACAATTTGGACAGAGGATTTTTGTAAAATGTGAAAGTCTTAAATTTAGATTACAAGCACCAATAGATGAAAAGGAATCATTATGTCAAGTGGAACCATATCAAACTACATTAAGTCTTTATGATGCAAGAAATGGCAGAAAATTAACTGAGAATTTTCATTTTGACATTAATCATGAAGTTGTTCAAGAAATGGTGAAAGAACTAAGTCCTGTAGGAATTATGACAGAATCTACAGAAAATATTAAATTACCAAATGATTTGAAAACTATACCATTAGATTGGATTAAATATCCAAAACAGGTTTGGTCTTTCTTTTCTTTTTTCAAATTTTTGATAATAATATTAATATTATTGTTCGATTTATTAATAATAATATAATATATACTTTTTCAGGCCATATTTAGTATTAGTAATCCTCACCCTGACATATTCTTGGTTGTAAGAATAGATAAAATATTACAAGGAAACATATGTCAAACTTCTGAACCATATTTAAGAGCTACAAAAGATCCACGATTAGGTTTAAAAGTACATAAACAAGTTAGAGCATGTTGTCAAAGGTAAGTTTTGTATATGATTATATTTTTATCCTATACTTTCTTACACATTGAGGAGTTTTAATTAAAAAGTTATAAATTCCATAGATTGGGAAATTATAGAATGCCATTTGCTTGGGCTGCTAGACCACTATTTAGATTATACAGTAACGAATTGGACACATCATCAGACTTTCCTGCAATATATAGGCAGGAGGGAAATAAAATAAAAGATGAAGAATTACTCAAACTTCTTTCAGAATATAGAAAGTATGCATTACAAAAACATATAGTAAGTTATACATGATACATATTTTGATATTTTCTATTATAGGCCTGAAAAACTTAGTAAATTGACTGTGATACCTGGTTGGTTGAAAATAAAAATTGAGTCAGTTACAGATTTACCTGACAGTATGTATCTAAAAAATAACATATTTTATAACGTATTTAGATCTAAATAACAAAATTTATTTTCTTTTTCTTTATAGATACATTGTTCACATCTTTAGCAGCTTTAAAACCATTTCCATTACCGCCAATATCTGAAGCAACTCTCGAGATTGCAGAATTTGAAAGTACTTCAGAGAAAGATGTTCATCCATACACAACTTATATTAATCATCTTTATGTGTATCCGCAAACTCTCAGCTTTGACACTCAAAAAATATTCACTAGAGCTAGAAACATTGCATGTATTGTTGAATTACGAGACGATGATTGCGAAAATGCTACACCTTTAAGAGTATGTAAAATATAAATTATTTCACAAAGTATTAAATTATCGCTATTTTTTGAATGTTTTTCCTAATAGTGTATATATGGAAGACCTGGTGCTCCACTTTTATGCTTACGAGCATCTTGCGCAGTTTTACATCATAATGCAGTTCCTTCTTGGTATGAAGAAATTAAAATACGACTTCCATCGAAACTTCATTCCAAGCATCACTTACTTTTTTCTTTTTACCACATAAGTTGTGATATGAATAAGAAAAAAGAAAATGGTATTGAAAATTGTGTTGGTTATGCTTGGTCTCCATTATTGTATAAAGGAAGGTATGATAAATTTAAAAATTATTACTAATATAATATTAATATATAATTGTAATTGTATAGTATATAAATATAAGAAATGTAATCTTTAATTAAATTTTGTACTACGTTATTCTGCGTGTGTGTCTATTTATGTATTTATATATGTATTCATATGTAGTAATTTTGTATATTATATATAGATTAAATGTGGATATGGATATGAATATACAAGTACTACCTGTAGCAACACATTTACCACCAGGATATCTTTCAATACAACCTCTTGGACTAGGAAAAGGGGTAAAAATAAAATGAAACTAAACATTTATATTTTATTATTTTTGTAAAATAATATAATTATTTATAATTTTTTGGTTCTAGAATGCTGGACCGGAAATTATATGGGTTGATTCTCAACGACCAGTATTTACAGTAGCGTTTCAGTTGATTTCAACTGTTTTTACACGTGATGTACACTTACATAATTTATTTGCTCACATGGAACGCATCCTAGATACAAAACTGGGAGTAGTTTCGGCAGATTCGGAAACATGCAAAATATTAAAAGCTGCTCATGCAGTACAATTAGTTACGGTTATTACATTTCTTCCTACTATATTGAATCAGCTATTTACATTATTAATTTGTACTACAAATGAAGAAGTTGGATTGTATATTATAAGAGTTTTAGTACANGTTGGATTGTATATTATAAGAGTTTTAGTACATTTTATAAATATGGTGCATGAAGCTGGTAGAAAAGAAATACTTCAAGCTTATATTAAGGTAAATATTACTAATAAAATTGACTAACTTTATTAGTAAATATTATATTATTATATTTTACAGTTTGTTTTTGTGCCACCCTCTCAAGGAAACGGTATTGTAACAGTTCATGAACAACTAGGGAAACATCTTCCTATATTATTGCAACCAAGTAATACTGACTTTCTAGTAGTAAATAAGTTTATGCATCATTCCAGTTTCTTTTTTGAGATAATGATTAAAAGTATGGCGCAGCATTTGCTTTCGACAGGAAGGATAAAAGTATGTTTATAATAATAATGTAAATAACATCTAAAATATAATTTGTGAACAAATATAAAAATATTAATTATTAAATAATTAATTAATATTTTTTACAGATGCATAGAAATGAAAGATTTTCAAAAGAATACCATGAAAAAATTCGAAGTTTAGTGGATGTTATTATGCCTTATCTCATGAACAAATATAAAGAAATGCCGGTTGAAACGCATGAATTAAATAAAAGTCTTGCACAATTTTTAAAAGTAAGTAAATGTATATATTAAATTTAAATTTTATAAAATCAAAAGTATATTAAATTTTTTTTTTTATAAACAAAGATAATAAGGATATAATGAGATAATTAACAAGTTTCATTTTATGTTATAATTATTAATAATACTTCATTATATATGTTAATTTTTTAAATATTCCTTATTAATTTTTCATATTTTAAAATAGCGATGTCTTACATTCATGGATCGAGGATTTGTTTTCTGTTTAATAAATTCGTACATGGACAACTTCTCTCCTGGAGATCAACGTACACTACATGACTTCAAATTTACATTTTTGCAAATAATTTGTTCACATGAACATTATATATCTTTCAATTTACCAATGATGCATTCTCGAATTACTTCAAGAGGTAAAATTAAATAATTATACTTACTATTATACTTAACATTTAAAATTTTGTAAATATAATCATTTTATGCTTTATTTAGAAGATACAGAGAGTGATCCAGAATGTGATGGTATGTTAAGTCATACACTCCCATTTTTGTTACGATTTATTATTGTAGCCATAGTGAGTGGGAGTTGTATACTATTTTCTTGTTATCATTATCAATCAGTAGATGTTTAGAAAATACTTTCATAGTATTCTTGTTTGTTGCTATGCAAGCCTGTTTCATTAAAAATGCACTGAAAATTACTAAATGGAATTTATGGAATATTAAAGTTTTGCAGGATGGACACATTGTAAAATATAATAGCAAAATAAATATTGATACAATCGAATCAATACAATCGAAATAGAGATAATTTTATATGAACAAAAAATTTGTCATAAAGCTTTTCCAAGGTTTCGTTTTGAAGAAAATCAAGTTTGAAAATTCATGATATAATTTAAATGATTAAAAGAAGTTTGGCTATCGTACTCTATCCTTGATTATTTTTGACCGTTGAAAATATAATTAAAATGACACAACAGATGTTTGTAAAATATACATTTTTTATTGTATTACAGGTACTAAAAATAGAAATGTCATCCTCGTTGTTACATACATACATAATTCGATTCGATGTTAAGGACCAATTAAGGACAAATTAGCAAATTCTAATGTACTTTTATTTTTTATCAAATTATTGCATTATCTTTTAATTGCATAATACTATTATCATTTAGATTGAATAACTGTTCTTTGATATCTCAAGTGAATTTTCAAATCCGATTTTTCTCGGAAACGAGGCTGCAGATGAAAAAATTTTATATTTATTTTAATTTATTATTTATTTTTTTATGTAGAATCGTCTTCAATGCAATTGTACTATTATCTTTATGACTCACCCTGTATATGAGATTTACATATATTCACATTTATCATATTTATGTTATATTTTTATATGAAATCTTATATTTTTATCTTAATATTCATCACTTAATGTCTTATCTTAATATTTTAATGCAAAAGAATTGCATGAATTTGCAAACATCTCATAAAGTTAAAATTACAGTTAGTAATATTAATCGATAGATAATTTTAGATAATTTTAGATAGTTTTTTTATTTTATTAATTAATTATGAAATAATCAACAATTTACAGCAAACTAATAAAAAGACTTCATTTAAGCTATTTTAATTTCGTTTAAACTTTTTTCGTTTAGGTGATATCTGTATGTGCATATTTTTCTATTTTCTAAAATTATGAAAAATGAAATAAATTCATTAATTTGAAATATTCATTACAGATTTAATAAATGAATATTGTTTGTCAGAAGATATTTTTCTATTTTCTAAAATTATGAAAAATGAAATAAATTCATTAATTTGAAATATTCATTACAGATTTAATAAATGAATATTGTTTGTCAGAAGATTTTTGCAAACATCATTTCTTAGTTGGACTGTTAATGCAAGAAGTTAAAACTTCCTTAAATGAAATTGTACAAATTCGTAAAGTGGCAATAGCTACATTAAGAGATTTAATGGCAAAGCACGAACTTGATGATAGATATCAGAATAAGGTACACTTTTATTAATGCAAGAAGTTAAAACTTCCTTAAATGAAATTGTACAAATTCGTAAAGTGGCAATAGCTACATTAAGAGATTTAATGGCAAAGCACGAACTTGATGATAGATATCAGAATAAGGTACACTTTTCTCTATATTTTTAATATATAATATTATATGTTGTTATATTATATTATATTATATTATATATTGTTTTAATACAAGTAATATTTTTTAAGTAAATATAAATATTTCGATAAATTTAATCTTAAAATAATATAATTTTATTATTATAGGGTCAATTAAGTAGAATAGCATCCATTTATATACCATGGTTAAGTATTGTATTAGAAAATCTGCATCGGTTACAATCAATACATGATAACAATAAGACAGAAATTAAACAAAATGGTATCAACAGAATATCAACTAGCAGTTCATTTCTGGCAAATAAAGATACTGTCAGTACTACTGCGACCACTGGAACTCCAAAGTCAATACATAGGTAAACAAATTATAAAATATATATGTTTAATATAATTATATTTGTATAATTGTTTAAAAACAAATAAAGAAAATAAGAGAAACAATTTATATGAAAAAATATATGCAGGCTTACATTACATTTGGAAACTCAATCTCCAATAAGGGCATCTATGCATCTACGAGATTCTACGTACTTCGCAGCCATAGCAGGCCAGGGATTAGTTAATGGATATTCTTGTACTAGCATAGAATCAGATACTTCAACAATATCTGGTATCTCTCAATCGAATATATCACAAGAAACTACTATTGTTCGTGAACCTACCGAAAATGGTACTGGAGAAAGAAAAAGACATTCTCGTTCTTTAAGTGTTACACAGTCATCACCTAGATGTGATAAATTACAGTCATCAGAAGTTAAAGATATTTTACTTTGTTTTTTGTTTGTAATAAAATATTTAGGTGATCATCAAGTTATTGCTTGGTGGCAACAATGCAGTGACTGTGAAATTTTAAGTTTCTTTACAATAATAGAGTAAGTTAATATCGAATTGAAGTTATTTTTAATATAGAATAGCTGTTATTACGTTCATCTCTTATTTCAGAATGAGCCTTCATCATTTTAAATATGTTGGAAAAAGACAAATAGCTATAAATATGACAAATAATTCTGGAAAACCTCGAACAGTGAAAGCAATGACGCTACCAGCCAGAATGGCACCTCCTGATTTTTCTAATGAAGCACCCATTACTAGTACTTTGCAACCACATAATACTACTGTACGAGAAAATCTTGTTGAAAGTGACAGTGGAAAAGTGCATCAAGCTTTGTTAGAAGCGAATATGGCGACAGAAGTTGGTTTGATTGCATTGGATTGTTTAGGATTATTTTGTATTCATTTTAAGGTACACAAAAAATTTTGCTAAAAGGAAATATACATTGTATTTAATTTTTCTTTTTTGAATAGGATGTACTTTTAACAACAGATGGTGATAATCTCATAATGCAAAAAGTATTTAGTATATACTTGTCATTTTTGCAAGTTGGACAATCTGAAACTTTATTACGACATGTTTTTGCCAGTTTCAGAGCTTTTCTAAATAATTATTCTATAATTCTGTTTCAAGGTAAAAATTAATAATTGTATGTGATTTTTTTTAGATAGAGATTAAAAAAAAGAATTAAATATTTAAGCATTTATATTGTGGTTATACATTGTAAATTTTAATTAATCGGATATTACTATTTTTATAGGAAATGCCGTTTTATGTGGACGTTTATGTTACGAATTATTACGTTGTTGTAATAGTAAGTTAAGTTCTATTAGACAGGAATCTTGTGCTTTACTTTATCTTCTTATGAGAAGCAATTTTGAATTTACTAGTAGGAAGGGTTTAACTAGGGTTCACTTACAAGTAAGTATTTTAAGAAAATATTAATTTAAAATAATAATTCTATTTTAAACGTGAATATTTTATATTTACAAAAATAGGTAATAATATCTGTTTCACAAATGCTTGGAAACGTTATTGGATTAAATAATTCAAGATTTCAAGAATCGTTATCATTAATAAATAGCTATGCTTCTTCTGATAAAGTAATGAAAGGTACTGGTTTTCCAGTAGAAGTTAAAGATCTTAATAAAAGAATTAGAACCGTTTTGATGGCCACAGCTCAAATGAGAGAACATAATAATGATCCTGAAATGTTGGTGGATTTACAACATAGTTTGGCTAATTCTTATGCCAGTACACCTGAATTGAGACATACATGGTTAGAAACTATGGCTAGAAATCATGCAAGAGATGGGAATTTTTCAGAGGTATATATTTTTAAACGTATTTTAAAACAATTTATTAACTTTAATTATAATACTATATTTTTTAGGCTGCTTGTTGTCAATTACATATTGCCGCATTGATAGCAGAATATTTAAAATTGAGAAAAGTTCATACATGGGGAGCAGAAGCCTTTGATAAGATTTCTGAAAACATTTCTAGGGATGAATGCAGTCTTAAACTTGATGCTGGTGAGATTTGTATGTTTTGCACATGTTTGTATTATGTATTACGTTTTTATTACTTTTAATTTTCTTTTTTCTTTTCATCTATTTCTTTACTTACTTCTTTACATGATAAATGATATATAAATATAGTTATTGGAATTTATTAAAATTATAGCATTTTTATTTTTAATGCATTTTTTAATTTGAGCTTCGATTTAGACTAAAATTTTCTAATGTTGATGAATTACTTGAAAATGAATTATTTTTTTTTTTAATAGTTATTGGAATTTATTAAAATTATAGCATTTTTATTTTTAATGCATTTTTTAATTTGAGCTTCGATTTAGACTAAAATTTTCTAATGTTGATGAATTACTTGAAAATGAATTATTTTTTTTTTTTAGATAAAAGTTTATATAAAAGTTTATATCTACAGTATTATTTTAGGTGTGCAAGATATTCATTACAACGAGTATATACTTCTTGAACAATTAGAACTTTGTGCTGAGATGTTAGAAATTTTTTTTTTTAGATAAAAGTTTATATAAAAGTTTATATCTACAGTATTATTTTAGGTGTGCAAGATATTCATTACAACGAGTATATACTTCTTGAACAATTAGAACTTTGTGCTGAGATGTTAGAAAAAGCAGAACGATTTGAACTTCTTGGACATTTGTATAGATTAATAGTTCCTATACATGAAGTGAAAAGAAATTATGAAGCATTAGCAAATTGTTATTCCCACTTGGCACAAGCCTGTAATAAAATTGTTGAAGTTACAAAGTCCGGAAAAAGACTTCTTGGAAGATTTTATAGAATTGCATTTTTTGGTTTGGTAAATATTATTAATATACAAACATAATATTTTATTACGTTTTATTACATTTCGTGTATATAATATAATAATAATAATGTAGTAAGTATAATATAGCGTATAATATAATGATATAGTAATTATGCTTTTAGGCATATTTTGAAGATGAAAATGGACAAGAATATATTTATAAAGAACCAAAAGTTACATCTTTGTCTGAAATTTCAGAACGTCTCCATCATTTATACTCTGAAAAATTCGGCTCAGAAAATGTTAAAATGATAATGGATTCTATACCTATCGATATAACTGAACTAGATCCAAAAATAGCATATATTCAAGTAACACATGTTACACCTTATTTTGAAAAATATGAATTAGAAACTCGACAAACAGAGTTTGAACAAAATCATAATGTATCATGTTTTATGTTTGAAACTCCATTCACTAAAGAAGGGAAAGCAAGAGGTATTCCAGAAGAACAGTGGAAACGTAGAACAATACTTACAAGTAAAAAATTTATTTCGTTATTTTATCGTATTATTTCTAAATATATACTTAATTAGATATATAATATATAATATTACATATATTGTATTTCAGCACAATATTCTTTCCCATATATTAAAAAACGTATTCTGGTAATTGAAAAACGAATAATGGAACTGAGTCCAATTGAAGTCGCTTTAGATGAAATGCGACAGCGTGTCCAAGAATTAGAAGATGTAGCTCTTATAGGTCCAACAGATGTAAAAAAATTGCAATTAAGATTACAAGGAAGTATATGCGTTACAGTAAATGCTGGACCACTCGCATATGCTTCTGCATTTTTAGATCCTGCACTTTCTCCACAATATCCAGATGATAAAGTTGAAGAATTAAAAGATGTCTTCCGGTATGTTCCTTAAAATATATTTTATATACTATTGTTTCAAACTGTTGTTTTTTCAAAATATATTGAATATATCGAATATATTATATTAATTCTTACTTAAAATTTATTAATTGAAATTATCTGATTTTCAGAGAATTTGTTAAAATATGTTATACAGCTTTGCAGATAAATAGCAAATTAATTACATCCGATCAATACGAATATCAAGAAGTATTACGAGAAAATTATCAAAAACTTTGTCAAAATTTGTCGTCATTACTTGGAGAACCTATTTGGCCTGATGAACAAATTGGAAATTTTAAACGTAATAGTGCTGCTTTATTTAGTGCTATCAGTGGTGCTAGTAATCATACAAGTACAGCTTAAAATAGGAGAAATCATTTGCAATTGAAGTAGCTTTATTTTTAATATACTTTTTCTTATAAATGATTGATGACAAATTGAGTTATATTAACCCATGATTAATTTACATATATATGCTCAAAAGTACTTTCATTATAAATGATGAATTAATAAATATTGCCATTATAATTGTAAGTAAGTACATACTACTACGTACTACATCTACTTAAATTTTTTAATTGTTATAATCAAATTTATTTCTTTTTATAGACTATGAATAATATTATATATCATTAATTTTTTTATCACTTATTGATGAACAGCTAAGCTTTTTTATTTGAGATTGGATCCATATTATATAACAAAAAATATTGTATTACAAGTTTTTATAACTTATTAGTATAGCTCTATATTAAATAACAAAACACTATGTATAACAAATATACAGGAAAAATGTTATATCTTGCTGTAATTGTATAATATTTTTGATTTTCTAACAAGTTATATAACTTTACTATGTAACATATTCTGTTGTATAGTGTGGATCTGGTTTAATGAAATGGAAGAAATGCAAAAATATTTCATTTAGATAAACGATCGGTGTAAAAGTATTATTTTGGGGGCTTAATTATAAAAGATTTTTAATATCTAATCACTGCCATATTTAATACATTTTGTTTTTATTCATATTTTATCGAGAAAATAGAAAGCAAAAATACTATTTATACATTTTATTTCCATGAGAGATTTACTACATTTTTCTAGTTGCAAGATTTATAATCATCTACATTAAAATATACCATTTTTATATATTAAACAAAAGATACATTTACATTTAATTAATTGTAGTATATTTTGGTGTCAAGCACCTAAAGGGGCATTTATATATACGTATATATTCTGTAAGAATTCAACGATTTGTATGTATATCAGAATATGTTAAATGTGTAAGAAGAGTTAATTTGTACATATTTGTATAATTTATTCTACGTATATATATATATATATATATATATATATATATATATATAATGTAAACATATGTAGTTAGCAATCATTCTATATTTACGCAAATGTTATGCAAATTTATACAAATATTATCAATCAAGAGGAGGAGAATATTTTATGATGTAACGTTTTAAGAAATTTAAACATATAAACTTTAATATATTTTTTTTACGCTTTTGTATAGTAACAACTAATAAAAAATTATGTTGGAATAATATGATACTTGATATCGTGATACATATTACTAGTATCTTCCATAAATTTTGATATCTCCTCATTTTGATTAATAATATGATAAAATTTTATGGACGGTGTACTTAACAAAAGAATTTGTTTTGTTTCTCCTAACAGAAGAATATCTCAAGAAGATTTTATTTTATATGACGTATATATTTTTTTCGTGTAACTTTCTTGTGATAGATTTTTGACAAAAAATAACACATAACTTTTAGCAAAATTAATTAGCAACAAGTATTTGAAATTTTTACAGTGTGAAGTTACATTCATTAAATGATTCGAAACAATAAATAGTTCGCTATGTTTATTGCACATAAATAAAGTATCATTAAATAAACAATAAAAAAAAATTGTTTTATAAATATAAGTGTTATTTTTTAATTAAATTGTGATAAAATTTTGTTAATTATTATATGTATAAAGAAAGACAGATATTAAATTTCATTGCAAAGAAGTTTTACAAAATTTATGTGAAAAATATGCAGTGTAATTAATATGCATAAAATATTGTTTTGATAATTATTTATTTCTATGAATACATATTACACAGTATAAAAATTTTATTTTGAAATTCTTATTGAATATATTTTTTGTCAATTTTATTATACACTTTTAATAATTATATTTGCAAATTTGGTAGTACAAAATTGCTTACATGACATTTGTGCAAGCAAACAATAGAGTTTCTAATAAAATTATTCACTAAAAATTGTATCTGAAATTATTCATTTTAAAGTTTAGCAATATTGTAAATGTTACAAAAACTGAATTTTATTAAAAGTATTTATTTTATAAAAATAGATAATTATGGATTAATAATTTTAAGAATATTCATCAATTTATACATTATATAGAAAATTTATAAAGTTAATTATTATTATTTTTATTATTATAATAATTATTTTACTTTCAAAATTGTAATTGATTTTAAAAATGAGTGTACAAATCATATACTGAAAGAAAAAGGCTGAGTGATGAAAAACTATGTATTTCAATATATAAATTAAAAAAACTATTAGGTTTATATATTAGTAGAGTTTAGTCATGGAGTGGATGAACTACGAAATAATAATATTTGATTGGAAAATTGTAAAATTTATGTGCCATGACATTATTTCTTTTATTCAGACTGCACTAGTCTAGTTATAGTGTAAATTTGTGCATTGCACAATAATGCGTCTAAATATTTGGAAGTATGTGTTGATATTTGTCTCAAATAATATATCAACGATATATTTAATAAATAATATTATTAGAAATAGACAGAATTATGCTTACATAAATTATTTATTCAAAGAATAACTAAGTTTAAGAAATAACTACATAATTTCATACATATTGTTTTCATAACTTAAGTTAGATTAGGGTCATTGAATTTTATCAAATTCAATTATTGCTTTTCCAAATACAAATCTATGAAAAGTAAGGTTTTCTACGAATAAGTGAGGCAATAATTATGATTTGTTTCAAATTAATGAAAATTTTTATTTAAATGTATATATATATGACAAATAAAGATCATTTAGTTAAGAAAATCAATTATGTGTTGAACAACACAAAAATTATGTCATAAATATTTATTAAAACTGAGTTGAATATAAAATACAATTAATAAATTATTGCTTCATTTTATGTATTATGTGTATGTAGATTTCATTCTCAACTACAGAAATAGAATAAAAAAGTTTGCGATGTTGCGAATTTATTAAATGAAATTTTGAAAATTATGTTCTAAGATACAGTGCCTCTTTAGTTGCAAAAATTTTAATAATGAAAGTAAAAATACTGTCCAATAATATGTTAAAGGCGATGACTTAAATATATTAAATAAATCTGACCATGATATATGATATATTGCACAAAATGTGACTACAATAATTTACATTTTTTGTAAGCTTTTTTTATAATATAGAAAAATTTTGAATACGATAACGATATAAGTGCTTAAGTTCAGTAATAAAATGGTGCATGAAAATAAATGTTACGATTATGTGAGTAATATTATTATAATCATAATTTTAATGAATAGATAGTTGAATGGAAAACTACAGTGAAAATATAGAATTTACTTTAAGAACTTATTTCTTATTTATTTATATTATGAATTTATAAAACGTGACATTTCTTAATTGATGATTAAAATCATTGTCGAATAATATAAAATATAAAATAGTAAAGATATTAAAATAATATAAATTATAAAATATTATAAAGTATTAAAATAATATAAAATATTTTAATATTTCATAATATTTTCGAATAATTTCAAACATTTTGTTTAATTTTAATATTGTACGCAACAATAAAATAATTTATTCTCGTTGAATTGAATAAATTGTAACGCGATTATGAATTATTATTTAAATTGTACTTGCTTTGACTAGGTATCATGTATAAATTATTTTAACAAAATGATATTTCAATATATCATAAATATAAAAACTGTCTGTTTATTAATTCTTTCATCACTAAAAATAATAAAATAACAAATAATATACAAAACAATACGTAATTTTTCTTGTTTTAAATCGTAAAACAGATTTTTTTTAAAGTTAATCAATAGCGTTCACAGATCAATGATTAAATTACACTTATACTTCGTACTTATACTTACAAATTATACTTCGTATATAATTTTGGTAGAATATTATATATACAATTCACAACAACGTTGATCAAACTTGGTTGATTTTGGTATTGCTTGTGATTTTTTAATTACATGAAATCAAACGATATATCGATTAACAAATAACTTTATTATTTTTAGAATTAATATTAATTAATATATATATATATATTAATATATATATTAATATTATATATATATATTAATATATATTAATATATATATATTAATATATATTAATATATATATATTAATATATATATATATATATTAATATATATATGCAATGACAACTATAAATTACAACTAATTAATTCAATTACTATCTTGATTAATTCAATTACTATCCTGATTATTTAACGGCGACTGTAAATTGTAGACTGTTTATTAACTTTTTAACTGTTAATATGTTATATATGTAACCTTGATAATTTGTTATATCTCCTTGACACTTGTTATAAACTCCTTGGTGACTTGTTAAAAGACTGATCATTTTTCATGATCTTTCGTCTTCGAGTTTCATACAGTTGGCGCCGTAAATTTACCGGAAACGTACTTTTGAACGAGACGGTTGAGCGGGAATAGATGTCGCTGGAATAGATGTTGCTACACTGATGTGTTGTAGCGACAGCTACACCAGCGACATCTGTTTCCCGACAATATCATAGAGTTCATTGTGGATGAACTTTTGGCGCCAACTTTGTCCCGCTTTAAAACTAGAAAATTAATGAAAAGCGATGTTGTTATGGAGACTTGTTAGGTAGTTGTCTAAGTGATAAAACAAGTTCGTAAATATATATATATAAGAGTTGTTTAACAGAAGAAATACATTAGAATCAGAAATACATTAGAATTAGAATTATAATTAAAACTAGTATCAGATTATAAAGTATAAAAAGTGAATATTTTATTGTTGATTTAAAAGTTAAAAGTTTATAAATTTTATTGTTAATAGTATTAAATAATTTTTGTTAAATAAAATATTAATAATAACAAATCACATAGTTAATTTTGCAGTACGGTGAATCGTTAGTTTACCGACCATCGTGCCTACATTGTTATTTATGTTGACGACATCTGGTGGAAACTTGCAATATCTACGTACGTGAAGAATAGGTTGGTTTGCTTTTGTGTTGAACGATCAGCTGTGTTTTGAAAGGGTTTAAAACGTATATTGAAATATTATAAACGTATAAAAAATATTGCTTTTGCGTCGAAATATTGAAGAGAAATGACTACGGCCGCGAGACCGACGTTTGAACCGGCTAGAGGAGGACAAGGACGTGGCGAGAAGGATTTAAGTGCAATTTCAAAACAATATAGCAGCAGAGATTTACCATCTCATACAAAATTAAAATATAGGTATATTATATTTCATTTAACTTTAAATATTTGTTTACTTTTTAATTTTACTCAAGATATCTTGCATGCAACTTTTTTGATCAAGTAAACACCTGAACACCATAACCTCACTTTTTTTGCATTTGAGAAATTAATGAATTTCATTTGCAGAGAGCATGGACAAGGAACGATAGAGGAATTGCGAAACCGTGATTTCCGCAAAGAATTAGAAGAACGTGAACGTGAGAGGGAAAAGGATAAAAGTTCGAATCGTCGTATGATAGAAGCACCTCGAGAGACTTCTGCAACAAGCATTGCCAAAAGGCAAAAAATTGATCAAGTACCTACGGCAAGTTTAGATGCGGACGATCCACTCGATGATGACGATTCAGAGTCAGAAAGTGACGAAGATGATACTGCTGCCCTTTTAGCTGAATTGCAACGTATTAAAAAGGAAAGAGCTGCAGAACAAGCTAAAAAGGTAAAGTTTCTGCAGATATATTTAATCTTATGTTTTTTTTTTTTGAAAACCTTTATTGTTCTGTTTTCTTCGTGTTCAAGGAAATGGAGAAGAGGCAGGAGGAGGAGAGAATAAGAATGGAAAACATTCTTTCTGGAAATCCTTTACTAAGTTATTCATCTCAAAGTGGAAGAACGGATATGAAAGTCAGACGGCGATGGGACGACGATGTGGTATTCAAGAACTGTGCTCGCTCTGAGCCGAAAAAGAAGCACGATGTGTTTATAAACGACTCGTTACGAAGTGAATTTCATCGTAAATTTATGGAGAAATATGTTAAGTGAACGAATTACCGTAAGAAGTATTCTGTAAATAGCTTTAAGTTAGTGTTATCATACTATTTATAAATATTTCGTACTGCAATTAATGATGTCAAAAAGAATTATTATCCCTGCAAATTAAAAAAAAAAATCTTACAAACAACTAATTTCATAAATATAATATATGTTATTAAATTGAGCTTTCACGTATGTTTATACACACTTGTGAAATCCATTGGATGAAAATATTACAAAAAGATTAAAAAGCAACCGAGTCTAAAAATAGAAGCTTGCGGATGTCTCTCCTCCCAATCATTTCAAGATCCCAGTTAAATCTCGTTGTTTGTCTCCAAGAGTCACTTTGATAACACAACCGCGAAAGAATCGTCCAGATTCTTCACTATTCTTGTAGAAATAAACGTATATAATAAATATACGAGTTAATAGAAGAGAATAGGATGAAAGAAATTGAGCTAGCTTGTATGTCAGTCTGACGAAGATCGTTAATCGCGCGAGAAAGGAAAAAGCAGAAAAAGAGAGAAGAAACCAGTCGAGTGTGGTGGAGTTTGTTCAGGCAATGTAGATATGTGTTTCGGTAGCGGTGCGATCCGGCCTCGGCGGTAGTAGTACTGACGCGTGTAAACCGCTGGGTCAAGTATAACCGGTCCCAGGGTCCCCGGAGGCAGCAGGCAGTCTACCGGTACGACGCGCAGCTGGTTATCGCTGGTAGACTCCCTGGCACCGACCTGGCCAACTAACTAACGCAACAGGGACACACGCGAGGCCGTCTCTCCGCTCTTGCGGAGAGACGAAGAAAGAAAGACGACCGTTTCGTTTACTGGCAGAGATCGTTTCGAGACGATTTTTTTCGGAAGAGATTTCTATCGTGCAACCGATCGTTTCTCCGTGTGCCTTGCCTGAACTCGTCATCATTCTTGCCTTCTTCTCGAATCTTCAAATTAGTTACGACATCCACCCGATCTAAATACCTAAATTGTTCAGATTTATTCCTGACCATCCGTGATTCTCGCAATGTTTACATCCTTTGCTGTGTTAATGGGCCATAACTTGGAGAAGTATTTCGATTATTTTGTCGTAGAGATAGATTATCAGTGTTGTGTCGGATTCTCCTCTAGAAAAGAAAGAAAGAAAGAGAAAGTAAAAAAAAATGAAATTATCGTAGAGTGACGAATTTTGTAAGTTGATAAAAATTAATTTGCTACATTACATGCAAAATGTCTCTCGCATTTCTGCATACTAACGAACATTGATTAAGTTTCCCAAGTTTTCCCGTGATCTAGATTTTTTTTTTTTCGAAAATGAAATTTTTCGAGAAAGGAGCGCGATCCGAACGAAACGACAGATAAGGAGATAGTGGCACGTTCAAAAATGCAGAGCCCGTCGAGTTTTCTTCAAGAGGATAATCTCCGAGGGAGGGAGGGATTTCCCCGGTGAACGCACCTCTGGATTCTGCAGCGGCCGATGCTCGACGGGAATTCGCCCTGAGGGCACTCTCTCTCCCTTCCTCTCCTTCTTTCTTTTACAACTCTCTCTTTCTCTCCTCGCCTCCTTCTCTTTCTCCCGTCCCTCATTCCTCTCGCACGCTCCTCTCTCTTCTGCCGCCATATTTTTTATTTACCTCCTATATCCCTCTATTTGTTTTATTTATTCCGTTGCTGTCGGTTAGCCGAGAGAAAGAGAACGTATTGAACGAGAGAGAGAGAGAGAAAAAAAAAATGTGGAAGATAGAGAGAGAGAGAGAGAGAAAACCGCATCTCTTGCTTTTCTTGAAGAATTTCATCCAGGTCTGTAAGCTATCAACATCATTTCATTGGGTGAGCCGGTGTGGTATCGAATAATGGTAATCTCCTCCCCTCACCTTTGCTGATGCTTTCAGGATTATCTCCGTGGAATTAAGATCCGAGAACATTGCGGGATAAAACGGCCGGCGATGTGTGTATCCGACACCTGTAGGAAGAACGTTGGTATGTGCTTAATGTCCCTCGTATACAACCGGTTAAGTTGTTTGCGTGACCAAGTAGAGCTTTAAGTAATATCGGTATAAAAATGATGTTGTTAGACTGCATACGTTACATGTATGTAATCCTTTACTAGAGAATATCTTTCGTAGGCCTAATTCTAGGTATTACGTGACTTCAGTGGATGATAATAATTTAGTGGATAATAAAAATTCTTTTCGCAACGTGATATTTATTAACAGGCATGCTTATATGTAGGCAGTACGACGTGTATTTCAATTCGAGCATAATTTGAAATATAAAACTATAGTGGTCAAGTTGATCAAGAGTTAAAAAGTAATTATATTTTTCTTCCTGTGAAATGTTTATAATATGTGTTAACGAATTGATTGAATTATTTCAATAAGACTGAGATAAT
>NIPQ01090926.1:0-57132 GCA_002806875.1 Lepidotrigona ventralis hoosana | reverse complement strand
TTCTCTTTCAAACTTATCACTGATATCCTTTATTCCTTTTTGCTGACTCTTTAACTTATGAATTACAGATGGTTCTCTTTCAAACTTATCACTGATATCCTTTATTCCTTTACGTTGACTTCTTAATTCACGAATTATAGATGGTTCTCTTTCAAACTTATCACTGATATCCTTTATTCCTTTACGTTGACTTTTTAACTCATGAATTATAGATGGTTCTTTTTCTGTTTCATATATTTTTTCAAACTCTTCTCTATTAAATTTCATCTCTTTAGATTGTAATACATTATGATGAAGTTTTTCTTTATAATTCTTAATAGTTTCAATGTTATTTTGCTTGCTTTGATCCCATAAAGATTCATCTTTCTTTCTAACTTCATATTTATCTATATTACTATAAGTAACATATAATTGATACTTTATTCTTATTTGTTATATACACAGCACGTATTAAAATAAAGGTATAATTTAATTTAAAAACTTATACTCAACCTTTTATTTGATGTTTTATCTACAGTCTGAATTTTATCAATTGTATTTAATAAAACTGAAAGAATATTTTCTTTATCTTGGATGGATGTTTCAGTTAAAGCTTTAGCTGCTTGGGTTAATGCATTTTCTGTGATAAAGAATTTTTTGTTTTACTATATATATCTATTTCAAAATAAACTGTCTCTTACCTATTTGCCTATTTCAAAATCTCTTACCTATTTGTCTTTTTTTTCGTGCTGTCGTTGTACTTTGTAAATAATCTATAGTAGTTTTCTGAAAAAAATAATATGAAATAAAAATTACAAATACACGCACATATATATATATATATATATTATAAAAAAAAGTTTTTAAAGTTAAAGGAAATAAAAATATTTATACTACTAACATTAGAAGTCGTAGAATCAGAATCAGAATCAGAAGAATCAGATGAAGATGATGAATTAGTTCTTAATATATTAAATGTAATATTTATCCATTGAAGTGGCAATGTAATTTGAGTTTTGATACTCCTAAAAATCAATTATTTAATATTATTATTTTGATGTATTATGCAATTTACACAGGAATTGATAGGTTAACAAAGTTACTAAAATTACTAAAATGAATACTTACTTCGAAAAAACAAATGTAGCTAACATTGTATTATGTATTATTGTGTATTTATATATTATTTTTACTTTATTACTTACTAAGTCTATGATATAATTTAATCAAATTCTAAATTATCATCACAGATTGAGCCTATATAAATTCATTGCTGATCTTACGAATCATATATTTTAACATTAAGCTTAATATATATGTTATGATTTTTTAATAAAAAAATCGTTTCTAAAATTTTTTTTTTAAATACTAATATTATTGATTTAATAAGCAAGCAAATAGTATAAATACATGATTATGCGTTATACTCATAGAAATGTATTTGATACATTTTAAGTCCAATTTTCAATTTTTCGCAATTCAAAAATTGTATTCAAAGTTAATAGAGTTATATGTATATATACACATACATAAATATACATTTCTAAAAATATTTCTTTTTAAAATAAAGAAACATAATCTTTTATTTAAATTAATTTTGATTTACAAAATAGAAAATATTTTTGTAAAAGAAAAATATTTTTAACATCTTAATATTATGTACTTTTTTTTATGTGATTTTTACAAAAAAAAAAAAAAATATTTTATTTTATAGATTTGTAATTTATGAAGCTAGTTTATTGCATACATATAACAATGTAATATATCTTTTATTTCTTCTTTAAAACTGTGAGACAAAATATGATATTAAAGATTTGTGAAATTCTGTACCTTTTAATGGGATCCAATAACTTGAAACTGCAAATTTAAGATACAATTATAATTTATAAATTTACATTTACAAGGCTCTTATAGTATAATTTTAATATTAAAATAAACTTACAAAATAATGCTCAAATTTAAATGGGTTGTAATAAAACCTAACACCGCCAATCTTGTAATAAAACTTAAAACATAAAATTAAAATTTCAAAACAATGGAAAAATTTAAAATTTATGCATTATTATACAGCAAACGAATTATAATCTGACAAGAAGTGTACAAATCATTATTCTTCTTGACAGTCACAAAATTAAAAAAAGTGATTGATTGGCAAAGCAACTAAATTAATAATATACGTGCCATTAAAAAATTTAAGTTCCGTATGCGTAATTACAAGGCGCGTTTTTTATCGTATCAGTTTCTAAATAATTAATTAACTTATGCTTAATATCTAACTTGTTACTGTGATTGGGAAAATAAGTCAATTTAATGAAAAGTACAGCAATAAATTACGTAAGTGAATAAATATATATCAAAATATATGGTCAATATGAAACAGGTCCATTCATACTGTAGTAGATAGAATTTCCTTCGTTGGACACATATAACTTTGGCTCTTTTTGCATGCCAGGGTAATAAAAAATATCAAATGTGTAAATATGATATCAATCAAGACGAAGATAAATGGAGCATTATATTTGGATCTTCTAACGCTGATAATGGTAATTCACTTTTTTCTTCTTCAATACGGGCATCTGAGACTTTTAGGAACTTAATCACCTTCTCAGTAGCAGCAATTCCACAGCTGCTTACTTCATTCTAAAATAAATTATTATTCATGTACTCAAATTTTTTGATAATTTTTTATAAATAAGAAACAAAGTTTTTATAAATAAGAAAAAATAATTACCGACGCCGTTAAATTCATGAAATTGAAGAATTTTTGAAGTACAGACACCATAGTAGTAAAATTATTATCTGGAAGTCTACTACGCACCAACAATTCATAATCCTAAAAACATATATATATATATATATTACATTATCTTCTTCTATAGTATTACTATTGTCGTTTTAAAAATTAGAACTACCTTATTATCCATTATTAAGTAACCAAGTAGAAGCACTACATATGCTCCTATTAAAGTATGTTCCATATGACGTCCTGCTTTTTGTAATACTAAAAAGAAATTTCTAAAATTATATTTTATAAAATTTATAATACTTTAAAAAAGAACTATACAAACATTTTGTGACAGTTTCTTCAATGAATTCTTCTTGAGATTTTGTTGTTGTTGATACAGTCTCCGTTTGCTCAGAATCTTTTTTACCATCTAAAATAGCATCGGTTTTTTGTTCTTCAGCACGAGCCAATTCTTCTTGTTTATAAAATAGATCAATTAAACACTCTACTCCACTTTCTTCTGCTATTTTATAGAAAAAGAATATATTAGATTTACTTTATTGTGAAAAGAATATAAGAATATATGCAAAGTACTTACTGTCAAAAATATTTTCTGTTGATGGTGGTGTTTTAGATTCAATAAGCAGTTGTTTATTATCATCACATTGTTCTACTAAATTTATCAATAAAATCAAAGCTAACATCATCATATCAAAACGTTTTTCTTCAGGAAGTGATTCGGGAACGCGCAATAAAAGATACAAACTACAATCTAGAACACCTGGTTGAGAGCCTAGTGATTTACTTCCGAAAGCTAAAATAATTATAAAACATTACATTATACACTTGAAAAAATTAAAATCTTTTTAAGAATAAAGTCGTAAAAATAATAAAATCGTACATTGTCTATTAAATCGATGTGTAAGATTAATAAGAACTTTAATGATAGCAAATAAGCATTCTCTAATAACAGCACCAGTGGAAGTTTTATCGCTTGGATCTATAGTAGGATATATAGGAATTTCTTGTCCACAAAGATAATATAAATTTGCTAAAGTGCTGACTAAAATTCCATTCTCATATTTTAATAAATATACTTGATTTTCTTCATTCATATGAGTAACCTAAAACAATTTCAATAAAAAAAAATGTATATTATTATGAACTTTAAGTATTTAAGTATTAAATATTATCATTATATAAAAACACATATCTCACATTTTCTAATACACGTAAACATCTATCAACTTTACGTAATTTGTCTAATAATGGATCTGTCCAGCCAGATTTCGTAATATTTTGGGTATTAATATGACGATGGCAATCTCTAATTGTTTTTACAATATGTTCTAAACCTCCCAATTCTCTAAGCTCTTCTTTAAACCATTCACCAGCACGTTTTGATGTAAGGCTAAGAAGTGTCTCCATAGCAAGTTGACCAACCTAAAAATATAAATTTGTTACGTATTTACATTTACTTATTTTCTATTTATTTTGCGATAATTATGAAAAATAATACTTACAGTTATATTATCAAGATTTAAATGTTTTGCATGTCCTTGAGCTTGAATATCAGCACATAACTGACGTACTTTTTCTTTATTTTTTAGAAGTTCTGCCCGACTAAGGCCACAATCATCAAGTGCATCTTTGTGACTGGCATCAGATTCTAACAAACTTAACATTAATTCTAAACAATCGCGATCTAAATCCATAGCTAAACGATCTTGACTTAATACAAACATTACTGTTGCTGTACATAGAGCAAGACTCTACAAAATACATAGTTATTTAAATATTTATTAAAACTAATAAAATTTATATACATTACATTGTGTAAAAATAAAATTTTATACCTGATCCTTTGTTGCATCATGAAGAGCTTTGAAGAATTTAGCAACAGTACCATGAGCACGTACATGCATACGAAATGCAGGTGCCATACATTTGCTTGCCAATCTTATAGCTGAAAGGCAACGAGTAGCATTTGGATTGTTTTCTCTTAAAGTGTCTAATATATATTCAACATCATCATTAAACTCTTGAAACTCTCCACTTTCCTGAATTTGATGAGCTTTTTTCACATTTTTTACTACAGTATAGAACTAAAAAAATAAATATTATTTAATATCAAATTTGTAATAAAATCAATACATCATAATATATAAAATTTACAATATACATACTCCTTTTATTTTCCTACCACAACGAACGCTAGTTATGGCATCAGATTCATCTTCAAAACCTGTATCAGCTTCAGGATATGTTACAACTCTTGTTAATTGTGATGGATCAAATTCTTCTTCATAAACTACAGGATCTGTGCCACTATGAGATCCTGAAGCAATAGTAGGTGTACTATTTCCAACGTTAGAAGTATCTGTAGTACCAGATTCTTTATCACTATCACACCACTTGTGTTTATACAATGCTCTTCTTTTATTTCCATTTGTTGCACCTGTTGAGCGACTTTTAAAAATACTACCTTTTTTAGTAGCAGGTTTTTGTATAGTTGTACATGGAGTATTTAATGGTTGTGATTCTGTGACTGTACTAGTTACATGTAATGCTATATCAGTTTCTGTATTACCACTCACACCCTCACTGTCATCGCTCCCAGAAAACCAATCTTGATCAACTAAGGTTTTAGCTGTAGCTGTATCATTATCAATAATACGTGCAGTTTGCTCTATTTCTACTTCAGGATCAGGTTCTGGACCTGGATCTGGCTCAGCTTCTGGTTCTGTTTCTGTTCCTGATCCTAGTGCTGGTTCTAGTCCTGGTCCTGATTCTGGTTCTGTTTCTGGTACTGGTTCTGACTTTGGTTCATGTCGCAAAGCAGATCCAGAAACTACTTCATTTGTTGGAATATCTATAGAACAATGTTGAACTTCACCTGGAACGACTTCTGTATTTTCTTCAGTCTCTGAAGTATTTATTATCATCGGTCTTGTTTGCATAGGATCAGAATCACTTGATAATATATCAATTAATTCTTGAGTTGTAGTTGGCAGTGGTTGATCACGCCCAATTAATGGTTCAATTGCTGGCTTACAAGAGTATGTAGAACCACAATCAGTCTTAACAATATCGTAATGAGATATCAATGTATTGTTGGAATCAGTAACAGATTTTCTAAGGGTTAAAGAAAGACCAGAACTGTGTGAATTAGGGGTTACTGGTGCTGTGGATACAATAGAAGATGTTGTTAAATCTAATTGTAGATTTTTTGTTCGACTACGAGTAGTTCTGCGCATTTCTGAATTTTCTAAAGGTATTGATACAGTGGAGATAATAGGTTCTTGAGAACGAACTGCTTTATGATCAGATTTAATATTCATATCTACATTAAAGTTTTTACGTTCCATATCTATTTTTGTGGGACTGATAAGAGGTGTAGAAATTCTATATGTTTCAGATTCTGACTGTTGAGTGTTCTGCATACTTCCATAGACTAGTCGTGCTGTACCTTTACATATTCTCAATACAATAGGGGGCTTCCCTTCTTCTCTAATAGGAGGATCACTATTGGTTCCTTCTAAAGCATCTGCTATTTTTTTAGTTGGAGCATTTGGTACTTTTGTTAAAGATTGTTTTGGTTGTGGTGGTAGTGATGGTTGTGAAGAGATTTTTTGAGCACGGGCTTTACCATAATGTGAATCAGGTACTTGTCTGTATATTGCCACATCTTGGCGAGATTCTTCTACTGAAGGTGGAACATTTCTACTTTTAAAAAATTTCTTAGGTTTAACAACTGGTGGTGCAACATCTGATTTATTGTCAGGATCAGTTTCAAAGGAAAATGGATCTTTTCCAGAATTTACACGAGCATTCTGATTCCCATAATCAAGTTTTATTCTTTTTGCACCAAAAGTATTATGAATATCATCTCTTCTTCCTGCAAACAAACTGACATTGATATAATTTCCTAAAAAAATTTGTTTTTATTTGTAAAATTATCATCCACATAGATATATTGCAATTAATAAATAATCTATAATTAGTAAATTTATTTTTTAAATAAAATCATATTTAAAATAAAATATGCAAAGCATATATAAAATAAGGCGATATCTTATAGTAAACAATTTTTTCAATATTCTTTTTGTTAAAAACCAAGTGCGTATCAATTACTTATATAAATACATATGCAAGGCAAAATATATAATTTTTTATATGATAAAGAAAATACATACCATTGATATTTGTACTTCTTATAGATGTAAAAGATGTTATACCCCATTTTCCAACAGTGCCTGCTGATTTAGCAGCAGAAGGTCGATTGCTATTTTCCCTAAAAAGCTTATCAAATTGAATACTCCCAGGTGTCATACTACTGACCTTGCGGCTGTAAGATTTTGTGTAACTACTACGGGACGTCATACTGTATCCTTCAGTATTTCAAAAGTATTCCACATCTCAAAAGACACAAATAATATTTCTCTTCATTTTTTTAGAATTGAAGCATGTAGGAAATAAGCATTGATTGTTTGCACACTTACGGAGAAGTGTTACAAGAAAAAGAATCTCAGTTCATTGGGATTATTAATCGCATCGATAATTAAGAACTTAAAAGAAAAAATCAAGAAGCAGTATCTTCGGAACATATGAAAGAAACAAACGCCATGTTTCATTTGCTATTTACCCCGATGCACAAATATATGAAACTGTAACTTCAAATTCAATTTATGCTTCGATACATTGTCCTTATGTTAATTATCCTCGATCCTATATTTTTGCACTTAGCTTTAATTATTATAATTTTTATATGTCTACATAAGTCCAACTAGAAATATTAATCATAACATGATCTTGAGCCATCTGTCGATGTTTTTCGTTTCGAAGATTTAGATACATACCATACACAAAAAAAATGAGTAATACAATACACAAGATTGTAATACTTGTCGTCCTATCCAGTAGGTAGAGCTCAAGAGCTGTCTTTTACCTTTTATCTACCTTACCGGTAGAAAATTGTCCAATCAAAATCTGTTCTACATAATAAATGAAGTTATTCTTTATGTAACTTTCAAGCATAAGAATAATCTAAAGTTTTTAGAGATTATTAGAAAAAATTATTAGATTATATATTATAGATACATGAACACATACGTATCATACATATACATAAGACACATATATATGTAGATACGTATAATATATTACATGATTTTGACATTATTTTTTCATTTTTCACATTTATTTTATTTTGAAATATTGTACTCTCTTTTTAAAATTTTTTGTAATTTATTATTAATAATAAGATATAAATTGTTATTTCATTAAAAAATGATTTTTATAAAATAAGTACATAATATACAAAAATTATGATATTTATAATTATAAAACATATATTTATTTATTTTCTAATCACAAAACAAAATTTGTTTAATTTTGTATATTTTTCAATGAGTCAGATATTATATAGGGACATTTTTTTTTTAGAGACGAAAAACAGAGAAAAAAAATTACAATTTAATTATACAAGAGCCAATAAAAACCATATTGAAGAAACTTACTACATAGCAGTGATATCTTGCCAAAATAATGTTCGCAACTGTCAAGTTTTACACATATCTATTACATATTCGATAATGTTTGTTACTTTAAAAATCACATATAATTCTACATTACTTCTACATTGGTTTTATACGTATCAAATGAAATTAAACACTTTTTCTACTCAAGATTAAAAAAATATTACACAAAATTTTAGTTTCTCTCCTTTTTAATTTTTAGAGGACATCAAACCATAAAATAATCTATGAATTTAGGCGTGTTTAACAGAGTTAATCTTAAGGTAATAATGTTATATTTTTTTTTGTATTGTATCATTACAATATTTTAATTGTTATATTCATTTAGGATACCCAAGGAGGAATGTATTCCGAATGGGCTTCTCTAAGTGTTTTAATTCAACAAGGCTCAGAAGAGAGTCAAAGTGTCCTAGAAAAATTTTCTCCTGGAGCAGGAAAAGAAGTTGCTTTATCTATTGTACGTCAACTGGCTGCAAATCTTGGCATTACTCAAGCAGCTGAGCCTAGTCCATTGTGTACAGATAAGGAAGTACAATGGTGTATGGAAGTAATATGTTTTGGATTATCATTACCTTTGGCTGAGCATGATACTGTCAGAGATTGTGTTAATGTATATTGCGAATGGTTATCCGCATTATATTCTACACCAAAGATATGTGTACCTAAACCAATTATAGATGATCCTAATTTCTATGCTAGAAAAATAATCAGTCATTTCCATAATTTATTTGTTCCACGAAAAGGAGAAGGTAAAGTAAATCACTTATGTCTGTTCTATCTTTTTTCAATTTTTTGTATAAAGTTTTTGCATTTAAATGCATGAATAATTAACTTTGTAACGGTATGAATAATCAACTTTAAGAGAACTTAATATTGATTAAATGTTTATTATAATGTTTATTATTCGTCTAATAGTTTGTTATTATTTTTTATTTCATAGTCTGGCCATTTTTATATCAGGATCTAGGTAATTTTGTAATTAAAATAATTATATTACACAAAGAATATTGCATAAAGGTGAACATTTTAATGACAATTATAAATACTTAATGTTTGTGAAATGTTAAATATTATTTACAGGAACAGATACAATTAATCGGCAAGCTGTTTTATGTCATAGAGTGCTTAGAACATTGCAACAAATTGCAAGAGGGCCTGCTACTTTAGATAGAGAAACTTGGGAAAGCTTATTATTGTTTCTTATTGGTATTAATGATGCACTTTTAGCTCCTCCAGCAACAAGAGAAGATGCTGGAGAACAGTTATGTGAAAGAGTTCTAGGTGTATTGTTAGAGGTATCATGATTTTGTAAAAAAAAATATTGAATGAGTTGTCCAATTAATAATTATATATAAAAATACTTTTAGGTATGGTTAGTAGCATGTGAACGTAATTTTCCATCACCACCATTATGGCGTACATTGAGAGAATCATGTCTTCGTTGGCGACACAGATTAGCATTGGTAGAACAATGGAATCGTGTTTGCCTTGCTCTTACGGCAAGACTCTTACAAATTATGTATGGTCCAATGTTTCCAGAGTTAAAAATAAGTTAGTTATATGCATAGCTATATTGTTTTTCATATAAATAATTTATATCGTTATTATATATATAAATAACATGTTTAGACGAAGAAGATTCTCAACTAGTATCACCTACAATGTCAGATGAAGCAGTAGCCCAAGCATGGTATAGATTGTTACGAACTATAGGTGACCCTGTTGATCTATGCAGACCTGCTGTTATTTCACAGACACAGGCATTCTTACAGTATGCTATTGCTAGTCCAAATGTAATAGATCCATGTCAACATCCATGTTTACAGAGTTTACCACAAATATTTTTAAAAGCCATTAAAGGTATAGCTGGACAAGTTGATGCTTTCCTTGGTAAGTTGAATTGTATAGAATTGAATTGTATAGAATTTTGTAATATTCAATTATAACTGATATCTATACACACTATTTTGGGGATCATATACATGCAAGTTATAAATTGTACATTCTACAAAGATTAAGATGATCTATCTTAATACTTCTCCTATTTACTTTGAAATACCTATAATAGGATATGGAGTTTCCTACTTGCTTTGTTGGTGATGGTTGCACGCAGTCACAAATGTTTTAGGAGTTTCACAGGCATGCTGCTGGGAAGAATGTTGTGTATCTACCATCACATGTGGATCTGTTAACACTGGAAGTGGAGGTGTAGGATGGGATAAATCAAGTAATAAGGATATGACACAACCTTCTCCTACACCTCCAACACAACGCAGACTTGCCAAAAGTTTCAGTGTAACACCTTCTGCAGTGACTAAGGGTACTGAGCACTTATCTTTCGGTGTTTCATGATTATCTTTTCTAAAATTGTATATATTTTTGTTAAATATTTCTTTAAACTCTTTCTTTTAGAAAAACATTATATTCTAATATCAAACTGTTAGAAAGATGCATTAAACTATCATTTATAACTTTCTATTATAGGAATTCCGAAAGCTTCCTTGATTGGCTTAACAACAAGTCGTGTGTCGAGTACACCATCTACATTAATATCTAATTCAGGACCATCGTCAGCCTCGAGTACAACATGTAAGATTTTATAATATAATTTTTATAATATAATTTTACATGTGTATTACAAGATTCTTACATTTATAGCTATGGCTTCATTAGTCCAGGATACTAGACCTCCTTTAGCTCCAGGGCGACCAAAATGCAATAGTATATTACATCTTTTTGGTGAATGGTTATTTGAAGCTGCATTCATAGGCACTGATGGATGGTCACAAAATTTACCACGTAAGTATTACTTGATATAATTACTTGATTTAATTAAGTAATACAAACATTAATATTTTTAATACATAGAACCATCAGGTGCATCGAAACGTCCATCTTCTGTTCTCGTTGAAGGCCCTAGTTCTTTGCAAGAAGCTGTTAATGATGTTCCACCAACTCTTTGTATAGATCGTTATGAATCTGGGAGAGCAGAAGCATTGGGAGCACTATGTCGAATATTTTGTGCAAAAAAAACTGGAGAAGAAATTTTACCTGTTTATCTAGCGAGATTTTATCAAGCAATGAATCATGGTCTTAAAGTTGATGAAGTAATAAATTATTTTCGTTATAATTTTACAAGTACAATATTTGTAAAAAAATATATAATACATATTTAAATGCTTATAGTCCCGAGAATGTGGTGAAACATTAGCAAGTATTCTTTTGAATTCTGCCGATTTATTTCGTCTAGATTTAAATGGTGTACAAGTATTAGTGCCTGCAGTAATATCGGCTTTAGAAACTGTACTTCCAGAAAAAGATCTAAAACTCAAATCTAATGTTGTATCAAAACCAGATTTACGAAGAGCTTCGATACATCTGTTAATATCAATACTAGCATTACCTCTACACTTTCAAGTAATTAATATGTATAAATATTAAATGTATAAATATCTATTAAAATAATACAATCAAGTTAATAACTTCATACAATTTATATAATTTTTATTTTACAGAATCTTACTATCAAGGAACTTCCAACATTTATAAGTCCCATAATTACTGAGAAAAATCATGTAACATTTGCACAGCTAAAATCAAGACTTATGAACTTGCTTATAAATGCACTACAAGTTGAAACTGACTCTCAGAATACTCATATGTTGTTAGGTAAAATATATATTTAATGTACTATACTGTAGTTATAACTTCTTTTCTTTTTATAACTTTTCTAAATTCTTTTGTAGGTGCTCTTTTACTAAGTGTACAAGATTCTGCAGCAGCAGAAGAAGTTGAACAAGTTACACAACCTGACACTGTAGCACACGATTCTGCTGTAAATCTATTATCATCAGGTTTGTTATTTTGCATATTGCTTAAATGATATTAAGTTATATTCATACATGCACTTTTAAAATTTTTTTAAAGATCTATTCTAATATTAAAATTTGGAAGGTAATTGCAAATTACATTTTTTCTAGTAATATAGTAACGAATTTCATTATTCAAGATAGCAACTTATTAACATTTACCAGTTGCTTGTAAATTAAAATTGAATTTTGTATATGCAGTGTAAAATCATGATGCTTAACATTACTTTTTATTGTATTCGCTTTGTGCGTGCTTCTGTAAGATGTCATTCATTTTTATTATTATATGTTATGTTTCGTTACGCATTCATCATTGTACTGTTTCATCATTGCTTAATAGTCACCAGCGATTCTGCCAGTCAAATAAGTATATCCAGTGATCAGCGCTCGCTCGGTGATACCTCTGATATTACAACTCTTCAAGAGGAATGTATTGCATTTGGTAAATACAAGTATTTTTTATATTAGTTTTGCATTTAATTATTGTGCATACAAGAAATGTGAAATGTCATCTATTTTTATTTTTATGTTTTGTGTTATACATTGAAGCTTTCTTTGAATATTAGGCAAAAGCTTGCATTTCAAAAAATTTTTTAATACAGTGGGTGTATTCGTATATTCAATGAAAAATTGTCGATATTTTAAACTGCTATAACTTTGTAAAAAAAAAATCGTACATTTATTTTCACATTTTAAAATGAAAACTCTGCTTTTTATAATATTAAATACATTTCTTTTTAAAATATTTTTACACCATTTTGGAAGGAATGAATAAAGATAATTTTCTGTCTCAAATTCAAACATCAACATGAAAATATGAAAAATTGTTTCATAACTAAATTCACAAAGTTATAAGAGTTATAAGAGTTTAAAGTATTCACAATTTTTCGCTGAGTGTACGAATATTTTCTACATTCATTGTATATACACATTACAATTTGAAAACCAGTTCATTTTTTATAGTTAAATATACGAATTACTGTTACAGATTCAGCTCATGCTCTTTTTGTAAGAGCAACATATCTAGTTTGTCACAGATTAATATCATCATGGAAGGCAGATTTAAATATTTCTTTAGCAGCTCTTGAAATATTATCAGGATTAGCAAGGACACGCATTCGTGAAACAGGTAAATTATAATATTTATCAAAATGCTATTTTTTTCACTTGAGAAATATCTCAATTCATATAAGTTTAAATATTTTACACGCAGCAAGGAAATTAACAGGTGAATTATATTTTATAGTATAATTTACAGTATAATTTACAGTTTAATACAAAATTCCAATTTTTAATTATTACAGATGCTTTAGAATGTAAACGAGCTGTGAAGTGGCTTTGTGATTATATTGCATATCAATGTTGGCGTCCACCACCAGCTCATTCAAAAGATCTTCATTCTTCTATTGTTGCTGCATTTAGTTGTTTAAGAACTTGGTTAACTGCTCATTCACAACTGTTACAAGTTATTATTTTATTTATATTTAAGTAAAATATATGTTAATGTGATAATGAATTTATATTCAGAACCATTCTTTTAGGATAAGGATTGCTTAACAACAGTTCTAGAAGTAGTTGAACTTGGTGTATCAGGAACAAAAAGTGTAGGAAAACCTGGTGAACCTATTAAAATGAAAGATGAAAAAGAATTAAAACCAGCATCTATGCGTGTTAGAGATGCTGCAGATGCGCTTCTTACTGTCATTTTAGAACAAGTATATTAAACTTGTTATGATTGACAAATTTATAAAGGTGTTTCAAATATATTACCTTTACAGGTTGGTTATTTTCCTAGTGCATGTGGAGCACAATCATTGTCATCTTTACTGGATGAAGTATCACTTCTTCGACATTGCAACAGTTGGACTGGTGGTCGAGTTCCACGTCAAGCTGCAGTTGAAAGATTTCGATATTTTGTCGCTGAAAATGCTACTATATTAGCTTTATTAGAAGAACCTCTTGGAAATGATCAGGATCCACAACCCACTGTAACTGTTTTAATACGTGGACCATTTGGAAGACATGCTTGGACGATGCAACTTCGACATTTACCAAGGCATAGATCTAGTATAAGGAGTGTAAATACAAATCCAGGTCGACCATTGCCATTAGCAGAAGCTGCTCCTCAAACAGATTACAAACCTAAATTTTTTCCCGATAATGTAGATCGAATTCCGCATTGTAAGGTGTATGTTAAATTTTATCAACATATTTTTATATAATTTAAAATATTTAAGTACAAAATTTTATAGAAATATCCAAATTTTATTTAGGGATGAATCTATTCCAAGTCTGGAGGCAGTTATGAATGATAACGACATAGTCAGAAATGAACATCAAATTTTGTCACAATTGTTAGAACGTCAAATAAATATTGAAACAAAATATTGCGACGGAAATGATAAAGTTTCAGAGGAAAAAACAGAAGAATGTGCACCACCTCACATTTGTCATGAATTTCAAACTGCACGTCTATTTTTAAGTCATTTTGGTTTTTTGAATATGGAACCTAAAGAGAACAATGAATCTAGAAACAATGGCCTTAGTGCTTTAGACCCAACTATTCCAGGATTTTGTTTAGACTTAGAAACTCTAGATAATATCAGTCCAAGAACATGTGATACTGTATATATTTTTTATGTAAAAGCTGGTCAAAAAACTTCTACAGAGATACTATCCAACGTGGTAATTATTCTTTTTTTATTAAAATACTTTATCATTGTACATTGCATTTATATAAAATAATTCTATATTTATAGTTACACGAATCGAATATATCGCCGAATTTCTTAGAATTTTTAAATTCTCTTGGCTGGCCAGTTTCTGTATCAGCACATGCTGGTTGGACTGGACATATTTCCACTTCGTGGAGAGTAACACCACAATTGAATGTACCACAGCCAGCTCATAGTGATCATGGTGGAGCTCTTTATAACGGTGATACTCACGTACTTTATTGGGCAGATGTTAGCTCAGAAATTGCTTTTGTTGTACCCACTCAGTTAAACAATATCGTAAATTCAGAATCATTAGAAGAAACAAGTTATAGTAGTGACATCAGTTCTAATCAAGGTACAGTTTAATACGAATGACAATATAAAAAATATAATTTTACATTATGTGCAGGAATTATACAATACTTAATAATTGTAGTTTGGTTTGAAAGAAGTATTAGTGAAAGTACTTCTCCCCGAAATAGCGGGACAGGACAGAATGCAATGCAAAACTCACGGACTATGTCACTTGATTTAGAAAAACAACCGCCTAGTTTAACAGGATCTAATTCTTGCACCTCTTCCAGTGGAGATTTCGTTAAACCAAGAAAAACAACTAAACAAGTTTTACCTGTACAAACTGACATCAAAATTATGGTCGTTTGGCTAGAAAGTTTAGAAGATTTTGCTCAATTTCCAATTAGTACTATCATTCAAATAAAGATATTTATTTATTTCAATTAAATAATGGAAAATTTATAATTGCATTTTATGTGCAGGTGATCTTCTTCCTTGTACTTATAGTGGACTTGAACAATCAAGAGCGATCCAAGTATCAGATGTACAAGTAATTTTTCTTCAAGCTCTCAGTAGTGGATTAATGAGAATTAGATTACAAGGTCCAGTTTCTAGAATTAATTTGGCTACTCCATTAATTGATGGAATGGTTGTATCTAGAAGAGTACTAGGAACACTTGTTAGACAAACAGCATTGAATATGGGACGTAGAAAAAGGCTTGATAATGATAGGTAAAAACATAAAATTATAACTATAGTTTAATTATATTATATGTTTAATATTTATAATTTACAGTTATCATCCACCACATGTACGTAGACGTTTGAAAATTCAAGAAATGGTGCAGAAGTATAAGAAGCATTTAACTGAACCAGAGCTACTAACACTTTTATTTAGTAGTACTCAAACTTATTAAATTTAATAAAATTAATGTAAATTAAATAAAATTGACATTAAATTAGACATATAATATAAAGATTATTTCTGAATAACAAATAAATATGTTAACATAGAATATATTTAACTTTTCCGTTTTTTAATATAAGTAAAATTCCGCATTTAATATAAACAAAATATAATTATAATATATTTTTTATTTATATATGTAATAAAATATAATACATTTTCAAAATTAATACTTGTAAGATGGATATGTAAATATATCATTCACAATTGTCCTCTTATGCAAATTATTATTTTTCAACCTAAAGAGTATGTTCTTCTATTTTTGATTTTGTATCAAAATAAATATATATATATAGATATACAATATTATATATATATACAATAAAATTATTATATATACAATAAAATAAATATATAGATATACAATGTAACAATGCAATATTATCCAGTATTTGATTTGCAAATGTGCATTGTTCTATTTCTCTATTTAGTTATGAATTCTCACAATTGATCAAATCGCACATTTATGTTTTTGGCATGAAAAAGATATGTAATTTGTAATATTAATTCAACAATATTAATTCAATAATTACGAGATAAAATATATTTAGTAACCCTTTGCACTCCAAACTATTTCTCAATTATTTTTTTTCCTTTTTTTTTTATCTTTTCTCTTTTTTATCTGTCTTACTTTTTTTTTATCTATATTAAATTATTTATAAATGCCTTTCAATTAACCTTAACAATGCCATTTATTTATAAATATCTTTCGATTAATATTAANTTATGTAATTTGTAATATTAATTCAACAATATTAATTCAATAATTACGAAATAAAATATATTTAGTAACCCTTTGCACTCCAAACTATTTCTCAATTATTTTTTTTCCTTTTTTTTTATCTTTTCTCTTTTTTATCTGTCTTACTTTTTTTTTATCTATATTAAATTATTTATAAATGCCTTTCAATTAACCTTAACAATGCCATTTATTTATAAATATCTTTCGATTAATATTAATAATTACAATACAATAATAATTAACATTAAGATCAAATGCAACATTGCAAATTTTAAAAAAATAAATTATTACAAAATTGTCCTGAGTATATAAAAAATAGAATTGTATCGTGTTTCGAGATATTGAATTTGAACAAAAATAGATATAACTAATAAATAGCAATCTTTATTACATACATCTAAGAGAAGTATATATATACTTACACTTTTATCTTTTATATCAATACAATAATAATTACAATAATAATTAACATTAATAATTACAATAATAATTACAATAATAATTAACATTAAGATCAAATGCAACATTGCAAATTTTAAAAAAATAAATTATTACAAAATTGTCCTGAGTATATAAAAAATAGAATTGTATCGTGTTTCGAGATATTGAATTTGAACAAAAATAGATATAACTAATAAATAGCAATCTTTATCACATACATCTAAGAGAAGTATATATACTTACACTTTTATCTTTTTATATCAATACGCTAAATTTAGCTGCGTCATTCTGACTGTGCACATCATAATCATACATTGTACAATTTGATGTGATGTTACGAAATATACAAGTCATAGTAACGTTTGATGCAGTTAACTACAATTGACTACAATTTAAGTTAAAAATTTTATAGTTTTATATATGATTAATTATTATCTTAATATTTACATTTATAATACATTAAATATTGATACAAATCATTTTCGAATACGTATCATTTTCCGTATTTTTCCGTATTCAATTGTCCTTTTAAGGTTTTAAATGAATATAAATTGTGAATCTTTAAGTCACAATTAAAAAATTGTGAATCAATATATATATATATATATATTTAGTAAACTAAAAACTAGACTATTTATTTATTAGACTGAAGAATATGGCAATGAAAATGATTACATCATGACAATTCAGATGAAATACGTATTCTCAATTCCAAAAAAAAAAAAGAACAAAAATACATAATAATGTACACGATAAGAAAGAATTATTATGAAAATAAAAAACTAAATATACAATAATAAAAGTTACAGTTACGTCATATTTTAAATATATATTATTTTCTGAATAACATGTATGTCGTTTACGATTATATACATTTTAGAGGTTTTCTCTCATTTTGTCAAATTTTTCATTTTTAGTTGCATTAGAAATTTTTTCCTTTTCAAAAGTTGAACCGTTGTTTCAGAATTATGCGCATGCAATGCAAGGAATGACGTAATGCGTCTTGATTGGGTAAATAAGCCAATGTTAAAATGTGAATCGGTCTCTATTCCGGGCACAATTTACATTTGTTTGAGAAAGTGACTAGATAGTTGTGTATCAATTAGTTTTAGGTAGATATATAAGGCAATATATAGTGTAATTGTACATTTCTTCAATTGAACATCTTCTAGTTGAATACAATCATTTATTGAAATAGAGTGATATCTATTGTTGAAGTGTACAACATCTTATCTTGTTCAAGAAACCTATAAAAGGGTATATGGACAGTGTAATTGGACTATATAACTGACGAAAGAACTTATGTTTTTTTATAAAAAATCATTATGGATGAATTTTGCGGTACTAAGTTTTGGGTAAGAATTCATTTAATTCCTATTTGTATTTTCGATGTGTTTTTGTTTTATTTCTATCGTAAGATTTGTTAAAGTGAAATATATAGATTATACTTATATTTAATACAAAAAAATAAAGATTTTAAAATACATTATTTATATTAGTTTTAGCGAAATCGTGTATTTAAATTGAAAATGGATATATTATAATCTATGCGGGCTTGATGTAAATGCTGCAATAATTTATGTTTTTACATTTTAGAACAATAGCTTAACATGGGATACAGATGATCCAGACATTACAGAATGTTTTCAGAAAACTGTGTTAGTATGGGTGCCATGTGCATTTCTATGGCTATTTTCTGGAATAGAAATTTATTATTTTTTAAATAGTAAAAGCAAAAATATTCCATACACATGGTTATTTATCTCGAAACAAATACTCATAGTAGCATTGATTGTACTTAATATTGTTGACTTAGGAAGAGCTATACATAGAAGTACTTATGAGAAAGTTTATAACGTTGATTATTGTACACCAGTTATAAAAATTATTACGTTTGTGAGTATTATTTATACATTGTGAAAATAGTTTACTTGTAAAAGATGAATACATACTAGTAATATCATTTTCTTAATCTCTTTATAGATTAAAGCAGGTACTTTAGTAATATATAATAAAAAATATGGATTGCGAACTTCTGGACTATTATTTTTATTTTGGTTTCTTTTTGCCTTATGTGGAGCTGTTCAATATAGAAGTTTATTGAGGCTATATATAAATAATGTATGTAACGACAAATTCAGTACATAATTAGTAAGTTGAAAGTAAATATTTATTAATTTAATTTATTAATGTTTTTTCACATCTTTTCTCAGAGTGAAGTTACTTATTCATTTGTATCATATATGATACATTATCCAATAGTGATACTTTTATTGTTATTGAACTTCTTAGTTGATGCAGAACCTAAATATTCCAAATATCCAAAGGTAATTAAATATGTATTGTTTTCTTTCAATATTATGTTAGTGAATAATAAGATAAACAATTCAATGTCTTATATTGTATTTGCAGGTTGAAAAGCCATGTCCAGAACAAAGATCTTCCTTCCCAGCAAAAATTTTTTTTACTTGGTTTGATTCAATGGCATGGAAAGGTTTTAAAACACCTTTGGAAACTACAGATTTATGGTCAATAAATCCAGAAGATACAGCTAAAGAAATTGTACCTACATTTGATAAACATTGGAATAAAAGTTCACAAAAAAATAACAAGTGAGTGTGATATTTATGAATATTTAATACTAGAAAATAAGAACAAAAAATTCTAGAGTTAATAAAATTAAATAAATCATATTATATATTACATTAGTAATAAGATATCAATTTATTTTTGCTAACAAGAGTATTTTGGACTTACTTTAGGTAAGTTAATTAAATCGTTCATATAATTGAAGATATAAATATAAGCTTAATTTTTATTTATGTTTAGTGTACAAAATACTAAAGCATCATTCAGAAAATCATCTGGACAAGTAGATTTTAATAATGAATATAAAAAAAAAACATTATCAGTTTTACCTCCTCTTTGTAAAGCTTTTGGTGCCACATTTTTATTTGGAGCTGCACTTAAGTTTGTACAAGATATTATAACTTTTGCTAGTCCCCAAATATTGAAGTAAGTAAATTATAATGTTTCTTATTTTAAAAATTATTTAGCCATTACTATCATAGTTAAAAATTGTAATGATAGTGAAAAATTCTAATAAAAAATTTTTAATATAGGTTGCTTATCGATTTTATTGATGGACATCAATCGCTATGGAAAGGCTATTTTTATGCGGTTTTACTTTTACTTACAGCCGTATTTCAAACATTGGTTTTATCACAGTATTTTCATCGTATGTTCCTAGTTGGTTTACGAATACGAACTGCTTTAATTGCAGCAATTTATCGGAAAGCATTGAGAATATCTAATTCCGCTAGAAAAGAATCAACAGTTGGTGAAATAGTAAATTTAATGTCTGTAGATGCACAAAGATTTATGGATTTAACAGCATATATAAATATGATTTGGTCTGCACCATTGCAAATAATCTTAGCATTATATTTTTTATGGGATATTTTGGGACCAGCTGTGCTTGCTGGATTAGCTGTTCTACTTATTCTCATTCCAATAAATGTTTTAATCACTAATAGAGTTAAGACATTACAAATTAGACAAATGAAACATAAAGATGAAAGAGTTAAATTAATGAATGAAGTACTTAATGGTATAAAAGTGTTGAAACTATATGCATGGGAACCTTCATTTGAGGAACAAATATTGAAAATACGTACAAAAGAAATTAAAGTACTTAAAGAAACAGCGTATCTCAATTCTGGAACAAGTTTTATCTGGTCTTTTGCACCTTTTTTAGTAAGTTCTTAAAATTAAATTATGTCGTTAAAGATGATGGTGATTTTTATTTTTGTTTATTTTTCATTCTGTTTTTTTCATTTATTTTTTTCTTTTTTTTTTACAAATAGGTATCACTGGTGTCCTTCGCAACTTATGTACTTATAGATGAAAATAATTGTTTAACTAGCAAAGTTGCTTTTGTTTCACTCAGTCTTTTTAATATCTTAAGGTTTCCCCTTTCTATATTACCTATGATGATTGGTAACATGATTCAGGTAAATAGAAATTTCTTATATTAAATTACAGTGCATACAATTATGATTTTTCTTTTTTAATATAATATGTAATATATAGGCTTATGTTTCTGTAAAACGTATTAATAAATTCATGAATACAGAAGAGTTAGATCCAAATAATGTTCAACATGATCCATCTGAATGTAAGTTTCTGATAATTTTTATATATTTCTGAATATTATATACCAAATACATTATATACATTAATGTAATGTAGCATACACATTATTAATCGAGAACGGCACTTTCGCGTGGGATTTGGAAAATATCGAAAGACCAACATTAAGAAATATTAATCTTCATGTAGAACAAGGTCAATTAATAGCTGTTGTTGGTACTGTAGGATCTGGGAAAAGTTCTCTTCTATCAGCTCTTCTTGGAGAAATGGATAAAATAAGTGGTAGAGTTAATACAAAAGTAAGTAATTTGTTACGTAATAAACAAATATGAAAGTTCCTTTTGTGTTATTGTTTGTTTGTTTTATAGGGTTCTATAGCATATGTATCTCAACAAGCATGGATTCAAAACGCCTCGTTACAAGATAATGTTTTATTTGGGAAGTTAATGCATAAAAGTGTATATAATCGTGTGATTGAGTCATGTGCATTAAATCCAGATTTAAAAGTATTGCCTGCGGGTGATCAAACTGAAATTGGAGAAAAAGGAATAAATTTATCTGGTGGGCAAAAACAAAGAGTATCCTTGGCAAGAGCAGTATACAATGATTCTGATATTTATTTTTTGGATGATCCATTGAGTGCAGTAGACTCACATGTTGGAAAACATATATTTGAAAACGTAATTGGCCCTAGCGGTCTGCTTAAGAAGAAAACTCGAATACTCGTTACACATGGTATTACTTATTTACCGGAAGTTGATAACATTATTGTTCTCAAAGATGGTGAAATAACAGAAGTTGGAAGTTATAAACAACTTCTAGAGAAAAGGGGAGCCTTTTCTGAATTTTTAGTGCAACATCTTCAGGAAGGTATATATCACTTTTTTCAATTGTCTTAGTTTTTTCCATTCAAATTTTATATTAATTTTTTATTATATTTTTTATGAATCTAAGTTGGAAATCGTAAGTCAGTGAAAAAAGTAATTACGATTCCTTTTTCTACTTCAATTTATGTGATTGTCCAGAAAATGGTTTATATTGCATTTGGCTTGTGATATTAGAGTATCAAGGATGTTAGTATTTTTTGCAATTTGCTAATATAACTTATCAGCCAGCTTGTAGCATAAAGTAATATTCAATGCAATTTCGTTTTTTAGTACTTTCAAAATTTCTTCTTTATTCAAAAGAGAAAGATGTGCATGTAAGATTTTTCTTTATAATGCATGTTAAATTTGAGTTAAATTAAAATGACTAGTATTATAATTCTTTTTGTAATTTATTAATTTATTTGTGAACTTTTGAAGTTAACAGCCCTGAATACACTTAAAATTTCGTTATTTTAATGAAAGAGTGTATCCTATTATTATTTTTTAGTCTTTTATTCTTTAATATGTTATATTATTTTGTATTTTTTTATGACAAATTTGAAATAGTACACGCTGATGGGGAATCAGAAGCAGATCTACATGAAATTAAACAACACTTGGAATCTACAATAGGATCAAATGAACTGCAACAGAAATTGACAAGAGGTAGATCAAGACTGTCAGAAAGCCAAAGTGAGTCTAGTTCGATAGCTGATAGAAGATCTCTAAATGGCTCGTTAAAAAGGTAAAATTGTAATATATTATTATATTTATATAAAGTATATTCAATATTATTTATATGTTATGCAGAATGTAATATTTTTTTATTAATTTTTCAGACAGTATTCCACAAGTAGTCAACAATCTGGCACTTACGAAAGTAGCAATAACATGAAAGAAACGAAATTATTACCTCCAAAACTAGGAGAAAAATTAATAGAAGTGGAAAAAACTGAGACTGGAAGTGTAAGTTACTGTTTCTCTTATTTAATAAAATTATTGAAAAAAATATGATTTTATGTATTATTTTTGCCATCAAGGTTAAATGGCGAATTTATTCTCACTACTTCAAATCCATTGGTTGGTTTTTATCGATATTGACTATTATAATGAACGCTGTTTTTCAAGGATTTAGTATTGGTTCAAATGCTTGGCTCAGTGTATGGTCAAACAGTAATAATAATACAGTTAATCAAGTTGAACAAAATATGTATCTTGGAGTTTATGCTGGACTTGGTCTTGGTCAAGGTATGTTTTTAAAAATTTACAATTCTTCATTTATCAATGTATGTTAGAACTAGAATTTTACAAAAAACAATCGTATAAGGTAAGCCTATCTTTCTTAAATATATTATCTAAAATACAGTGACTGTTTTCTTTATTATAAATTGAATATTGCTTGAAAGGCATGTTCCTTTACAGATTACACAGTTTTGGGGCAATTAATTTTAATTTTAAATTATGATAATAAAAAGATGTGCTCGTACAAATATGTGACTAACTGTTTGTGTATTAACATTATAAAATCATTGTTTTTTTAAACATTTTATTTGAAATTACGTATTAATTAAAACTAAAATACTAACGAAATCTCACTGGTGTTAAAATGTTAAAATGTTAGTGCGAGTGAGGTTTGCTGTGTTAATAGAATATTTATAAATAAAATAAAGCTTTGTAGAGAGATATATGTTAAATGCAATTATTTTAATTACGTTATTGTTCAAAATTAATTTTTATTTCGCATGTACTTATTTATTTTATTCACTCATTAATTCACATGTATGTATAAGCTCATGCAATATTTATGTATAATATTTGAGCATGAAGTAGATCAATAACAAAGCTTTTTATTATCTACACATTATTAAAATATATAGACTTCTATTTTTTATATTTTTAAATTTTCATATAACCGAATTATTATTGAAAATGCAAGTATATTTATTTTTTGTATACAAATAAGTATATATCTTTATATTTTGATGTAGTCAAATTGAATCATTAATAATATTAATATGCTATATCATTTTCTCATACTAATACTAATAGTACAATAATTAATCACAAATATATTTTATCCATTATTTGCATAAAAAAAAAAGATTTATCCAGTGTTATTTCTTGTATTATAATGTATCATAACTCCTTATCATAATACTCTAATACTGCATTATTTTAGGAAATACAATATAATCATATTTTATTATCAATTATTTTACTATGTCTACTAACATTAATACAATAAGTAAATGTTGAATCAGTTGGTTAAAAAGGATATAGAAATTCAAAAATTGATATCTAAAGTTTAGAATATAACAAGAATTTGTTTAAAGAAATAACTAGCAGTTCAAAAATAATAATAATAATAATAACAAAATGCACGTTCATCAATTAATCTATATTATCTAATTAATTTTGTTAGGAAAAATAAATTTACATCTTCTATATTAGGATTTATTCATATTCTGTTAATAATACACTATAATAATCAGTATTCTTTAATTATAAATGCACCTCAATACATGTGTGACTGCAGAAAGGAACTTGCACATGGTACAATATTAGGCAGATGGTGAGCAATAACGAAAATCAATATTATTGCTAACAAAAATTAATTTTTATTTTCATTTATAATGTATGTGAAATGCAAATATTGCAAGAACTGATGCAGTCCCTGATATATAATTGTCGGGTTTAATGATATACCAAAGTTCTCACCAATCATTGTAGGCGTGACAGTGCTTGGAGGAGCGTTAATCTTGGCAAAAGGATCAATACGCGCTTCCGTGCATCTCTTCGAGAGTACGTTGCAACATGTTCTCCGGAACCCAATGTCATTCTTTGACAAAACTCCAACCGGTCGAATTCTTAATCGACTCTCTAAAGACACTGATGTCATTGATAATACGCTGCCATCCATACTGCGTTCTTGGATTGCTTGCCTCTTTGGGGTATGATATTTTCAAATTGTAAATACTGTGCTTAACAAATTCTAAATTTCATGAAAGATTATAAATTAAGTTTATATCCACTTACGCAGTGGCTTTATTGAATAATAATTCTAATTATTTATATATTTATGTAATATATATATATATATATATATATATATTTTGTAAATTTTGCAACTAAAAGATATAAGTTTTTTAAATTAAAAAGGATTGTAAAAATAAAATATAAATATTTGCATGCTTATACAAGTTAAAAAGTTTCATGCGCCAATTAATTGGAAAAAAAATATTTCAATTTATTAACATTATTATAATAATTAATCAATAGTTATTTTACTCATGAAAATATATTAACTTATTGGACAAATATTAGTTACAATATTTTAAATTTTATTTATAATTCACATATTTTTTTTAATGTAAAATTTAGTAGAGTTTATTTTTATTGTTTTTTTATTTGAAGATAGATAAGATCTTATGATTCATGACCATATTTTCCTTAATATAAAATAGATTGTGTTGTGACTGTATTTTATTAATATTTATATGTAGTATATTATTTATTGAAGTGTTTATATATTTTTTTTGTGCTATTGAATAAATTTGATTATGTTAATTTATTAATGTTAAGATCTTATAAAAATTTTAATTAACAATATAAATTTCAGTATTAATAATTATTACAGTCATTAGTAGATACAGTCATTAACAATCTATGGTATAAAAAATTACAGAGTAATAATAACATCATTAGTAAGGTAATGGACACAATTATACAATCAATGTTTTTATAAAAAAGTAATATTGCTTATGCTTTAAAGTTGTATGTTTCAAATATGGAAACCTTTGTATGCTTAATTTGCTTGTGTATTGTTTCATTATTTGTGCCTGGCATGCTTTTCCACAGCAAACTTCACCCCCTCGCATAACATGAGACAGAATAGTATTTTTAATTTTTTCATATTATAAACTTATAGTTGTTAAAAAATATAGAAGGAATAAACTTCTATTTGTTTATGCATATTAGAAGTGAATAGCGCTTCATATTATATGATAAATATTTCGAATAAAAATTCACAGTAGTAATGAAAAATTCTTAACGAAAAATATCAAATGAAAAATGATGTACAGAATGTCTTAGATTTTTTTAAATTTTGGCTATATTTGTACCATTTAGAATTTTTTTAAAATGGTTACAATGAAAGCAAATCATGTCTGATGTTGTAGCGATGGCGAGTTTTTTCTGCGATTTGGCACCGCAGCTGGGTTGCTGGCTAGCTGCTCGCCAGATGCACATTATGATGCTGCGTGCTGTGATGCGTGCTCCATTGACCTTCTTTGATACGACTCCTACTGGTCGTATTATCTCCAGGTTTGCTAAAGACGTCGATGTACTGGACACATCTCTTCCTCAACAAATTTCCGATAGCATCTATTGTTTGTTTGAGGTAATTTTTGAAAATACCTGAACCAAATTAAGGTGACTGTTATTATTTCCTTTCTATAATTCATTCATAATTCATTGAACGCTCAAATATCTCTATTTCATGAAAGGGTTGGTATTTCCTGTATGAATACATCTTAATCATTTATTCATTCTGTAATTTTATATCAAACGATGTGTTGCAGTTACGTTATTTTAATAATAATTCTTCAATAAATACTAAATAGTTCATAAAGATATGTAATTCTAAATAATGTGGTGTACAAATATTGTATAATTGTAAAGTATAATTGTGTCCGTTCCAATAAATTTATTGTGTTAAAATTAGTGAATATGGAAAAAGTATGCCTGTAACAAATAGTAGAAAATGCTGGTGCAAATGTTCATTAATTGAAACGAATATGATTTTATTTTGTATTAATATGGGTGTTTCATCTAAGAATTTGCATGATCATTAATTCATAAATTCTTTGTTTTAAAGTTGAATTATTCTATGGTTGTATACGCGTGTGATTGTTTATATGTATTTATTATATGTATAATTGTTTGTTTTTGTATTTTCATGCTTTTAATTTTTTGAATGGAAACTGAATTTATACTAAATAGATATTTAAGTAAAACTGGATCTTTACATTACAGGTCATAGCCACTTTAGTGGTTATAAGCGTTAGTACACCAGAATTTGTAGCAGTTATAGTACCAATAAGTGTAATTTATTACTTTGTTCAACGTTTCTATGTTGCATCTTCAAGACAGTTGAAACGTTTAGAATCTGTTTCAAGATCTCCTATATATTCACATTTCAGTGAAACAGTTTCTGGTATATAAAATATTCATTTTATTATTGAATTATAATTTATATATTAATTAAATAGTTAATTATATATAATTATATATAATTAATATCTACATATTTAATTTATTAGGAGCACAAATGATTAGAGCATTTGGAGTGCAAGACCGATTTATTGAAGAATCTGAAAGTAAAGTAGATTTCAATCAAATGTGCTATTATCCTAGTATAATTGCAAACAGGTATTGCATTTTTCCTCAAAATCTTCCAAAAAATTCAAATTAATATTGAAATTAAGATAATTGTATGAAATGTGATTCATTGTATTTTATTACAGGTGGTTGGCAGTACGTTTAGAAATGGTAGGAAATTTAATTATTTTCTTTGCTGCATTATTTGCTGTATTAAGTAGAGACACTATAAAATCTGGTGTAGTTGGTCTTTCTGTCAGTTATGCTTTACAAGTAAGTTATAAATAAAATATTAGATACAAGATATATTATAAATAATACACACTATATATAAATACCAAGTAATATCTAAATATTGATTAATTTGATTTTAAAACAAATTTTCATAAAAATTGTTTTAGATTACGCAAACACTGAATTGGTTAGTACGAATGACTTCTGACGTTGAAACTAACATAGTAGCTGTAGAAAGAATAAAAGAATATGGAGAAACTCCTCAAGAGGCAGCATGGAAAAATCCAAATTATACACCATCTAAAGAGTGGCCTGTACAGGGGCGAGTAGAATTTAAAGATTACAAAGTTCGTTATAGGGAAGGTTTAGACTTTGTTCTTCGTGGGTTATCGTTTTCTGTTAATGGAGGAGAAAAAATTGGCATCGTCGGTAGAACCGGTGCTGGAAAATCATCTTTAACATTAGCTTTATTTAGAATAATAGAAGCAGCCGATGGAAAAATCATTATCGATGACATTGATATTGCTAAATTGGGACTTCACGATCTAAGATCTAGATTAACTATTATTCCTCAAGATCCTATATTATTCTCAGGAAGTTTAAGAATAAATTTAGATCCTTTTAATTCTTATTCTGACGATGAAGTTTGGAGAGCTTTGGAACATGCACATCTTAAATCCTTTATAAAAAGTGAATATCATTTTATTGATAAAATAAAAAATTTTGTTGAAAGTGTAGAGAAATTACATAAAAAATTTAATATTTTTTTACATTTTAGCTTTGCCAAATGGTCTTTTATATGAATTATCAGAAGGCGGAGAAAATTTAAGTATAGGTCAACGACAATTAATATGTTTAGCAAGAGCATTGCTTCGAAAAACAAAAGTATTAATTCTCGATGAAGCAACAGCTTCAGTTGATTTGGAAACTGATGATTTAATTCAAACAACAATTAGACAAGAGTTTAAAGATTGCACAATTCTTACAATAGCTCATAGACTTAATACAATTCTTGATTCAGACAGGTACGTTTTATAAAATAAAATTATTTTTAAGTAATGATTAATATTAAATGAAAAATCTTTAATAGGGTCATTGTCCTGGATAATGGACGCATTGTGGAATATGATTCTCCAGAGTCATTACTACATAACTCAACTAGTTTGTTTAATAGTATAGCTAAAGATGCAGGCCTTGTTACATAAATAAAATGCATATCGTAAATATTATACAAGCAGTGAAACAATGATAATTTTTAATCTATAAATATATACTAACAGTGAAGAAATATAGCAATTTCTTTATATAGAAAAAGGCGAAATATGCTTAGTCTTAAAAGAATCGAAAATTTTGTAGAGCAACATTTTTCAGTCAAATCTTACACCATTTTTAAATAATGTCAAGTATAGCCCATTTGTAAAATAGTACGGATGTCCGTTACTTAAAGTACTGCCATTTTAGCAATATACCTTGTGCTGAGCAGCAACAATTTTTAAATCTGTGTACATATATATATTGTTTTAATTTAGCTTTAGTAAGCTTGCATTTCAAGCTTACACAACATTTAATTTTACACAATTTAAATAATGTACAAAATACAACAGTATTGTTCAGTTACTTTATTTTCATTAAAATTTATTATACTCGCATTATACTACTTTTGTTTTACATCACAAGAATTAAATATAAACATGTAGCATTATTTACGTTTACTGTTGATTCGTCCTTGTTGTTACTTAACTCTGTACTGTTCGACAAATATGATGCATCTCCAAGCTGTGTAAATAGTATCCTCTAATATTTATGAATTGAAAAGAAAATAAAAGATTACAATTTTATATAATAAATGAAGATTTTGTATTTATTGTTTAATATTAATTCTTCAAATTATAAATTGTTTATATTATATATGTGTATATATATATACACACACACACACACATATATACATATATATACATATATATACATATATATATATATACATATATATATATACATATATACATATATTGTATACCAACTGAATAGATAATAGATTTCACTAATGCAATGCAATACGAAATAATATAGTAAAGAATAATTAAATTTTGTTTTGTTTGTAATTTGTCGTACTTTATAAATATTTAGAACATTGTACTCGATAAAAATTGTATTTTAAATATTATATTTCATTATTTTTAACTACTTTTAATAATTTTAATAATTATTTCAAATAAATACTTATCTGAATACAATTGGTATAGCATTAAATGAAATATCATAAGAAAATTCACACATATATATATATTCATACATACATACGTGTGTTGTGTGTGTTAATTTGTACTTTAAATTGTCTTTAAATCTATGTTACGTTGTATGTTAATTTTCATAGCACATTTGTGAAAAAATTCGTTGCTTAATTCAGAAGTATTATTTTATCTCCTGGTTACATAAATTCAAATATTTTAGTAAAATAATTCATAATTCAGTTTAGTAATACCATAATTGAAAATGAATACCAATATTTATTTTCAAAAATCAATTAAGATAATATATCAGTAAATCGAAATTGTATAAAAATGAAATAACTTTTATTTGTTTTTTCCCTTTTATTAATTTTCTTCATAAATATAATATTTATTGCCGGTAATTATGACAAAATGAAATGTTCGTTGACCACACTGATTTATTAGCAACAATAATTATAATTTTGTCTAAGATACGTCTAACAATTTTTAACATATTCATCATATAAATGGATGTGTTTAGAATTCGCTATTTTTTGTAAAACTGTTTGACAAAACTTAATACATACGTAGGTAACAGCAAACAAAATATTTGATGCCAGACTTGATGCCAAACTATGATGTATATGTACAAAATATATTTTTTATTTAAATTACTCAAAATATGCAATCTGTAATCCAGATTATTTCATGTATATGTATGTGTAGATATATGTATAAACAATTTATAGTTAAAAACATTTTTAAATATTCAAATAAATTTCATATTTGTTTGATTTGATATAGAACGATAACGATTGTTACAAAAGATTGAACGAAACAAAAATACAAGTTTAAATCAAAACATGATAACAATTGTTTGTTAAAAAGAGCACATATTCATATCATTTTTTACAACTGTATTAAATTTTTTCTGATATTTTGCCAACTGCAATAAACAATGATATTCTTATTAAAGTACATCAATGTCTTTGCGAGGCTTTTCAATTGGCTAGATCTTAAAACCTTTAAGACCTTAAAAGAATATATACATACACACGTAGTTATATCAAAGTCACAAAGGCATTAATGCGTACAGATATATAATGCGTACACAATACCTTTGGTACTAATAAATTTATTAATTTGAGATAAAGTTTGAATAATATATTTAATGCTAACATTATGTACCAGACATTACTCGTTCTTTTTATTTATTTCATTTTTTGGACGATCTTTGATAGATTCTTGTTTTTTATCTTTAGTTGTTTTAGCTTCCATTTCGCCAGAGAAACCAAATTCATTTACTCTAGTATGATCAGTTTTGTATATCCATCTTTGGTATAAAAATATAAAGAAAACAATATCATCGCGGAAGCAACCAATTCTATATAGTGTTGGCATTTTTATAACAAATGCAAAAATATCATCAATAAACGTATTTAAAAATTTGTAAGACATCATACGCCACGGAAGATGTGCCACACTTTTTAATTTATAATTAATAAATAGTTGCGGTGTCATCATAATAAATCCAAACGTTAATAAAAATCCATAGAGCATACTAAGGACCCAAGAATACCATCCTTTATGTTCTAAATACATCAACGAATAAATTGCATATCCTCCTAAAAGAGGATAAAGAGTCCATGATAAATATTTAAAAGCAAGTCTATCATATTTTTTTGTGGAAGATTCTACATATGATCCTTTATCATGGAAACTTATTTTTGGGAAGATACCAAGTATTTTTAAATTTCTATCAACAGTAATATTCACGACCTTATTGATTTTCCATACTTCTACGCATAAACCTATTGCACAACTAATCCGAACTACGGTGTTTGTTTCATTATCAAGAATATACAATAAAATAATCATTGACTGAAAAACATTGAAAAATACAGATCGAACTGACAGTCCTTCCAATGAACTACGGTTGTTCCAGAATTGTATATCTGAAAAAAATATGTAATAAAGCATTTCAAGATTATAATATAATTAGCTATTTGCAAATAACAAATTATTTATCTTATACTTTACCATTTTTAAATGCTAGAAATTCAAATACGCTGTGTAATACTGATACAATTATAGTCAGACCTAAGAAGTAAGCATTAGTTTCCAATAATGCTTCTTTCAAAGTATCTTGATCATTATCATCTTCATCTGTTAAATCTCCTACGTAAAAATATTATTAAAAAATTATATTTGTACTAACTATATTTGATATTATTGATAAAATAACATACCCATAAGTGACAATGTCCATTTATTTCTCATTGTTTGAGCTGTATAAACCTGCCACTTAAATAATGAAATCGGCTGATAAGTTAATCTAAGTTCAAGCTCTTCTATAGTATCAGCTAATGGTTGATAGTCTCTTTGCATATTCCAAAAATCATTTGTATATATTACGGGCTTATAGAATTTCTCACCAGGTAGAAAGTGGATATCTATTAAAAAATAATATATATATTAATTATATACATATAAAAAATTTAAAAGTATATCAGCAGAAACTCACATGTATCTAAAGGTGAAACTATTTGACCATACACCCAATTAGTATGATCTATTACTAAATTAATAGTTAAATTTGGATGCCAATGTGATAAATATTCTTGATTCATTAATTCAGCTTTCTACAATGAATATTTATCTGTAACTTCATACATGTATAAAACGAATTACAATATGTACATACCTCAATTTCTTCTTTAGTTGCGGTAGTTTCACCAGTTAAGAGATTGTGTTTTTTCTGATATCTAACTTTTTTGAATTTATTTAACATTTTTCTAGTGTATGACATATAATCTCCTGCGTAATTATTTTTCCCAACTTTGGGATTTGGAGACTTTCCACTTTTAGTAACATATACATGAAGGTATATGGATCCATTATTTTTTAATTGATCCGATGGAACAAATTTATAATTTTTAATCTTTGATCCATCTTTAAATGGTCCACTGTACCAATCTCCATATATCAATCCTTGTTCTAACCATACTAAAGTTTTTGGATCATCAAATTGCCTAAAATTCTCTGATTCTGATAAATAAACATGCATATCAAATAATGTCCCATACTCAAATATATTTACAGCTTGTGAATGTTCTGGATTTATAACATCAGGAAATTGAGAATTGTCAGTTTGAAGTCGTCTGAATAGATGACTGATACAATAAATGATTAGTGCACGTATAATTAACGATTTTGTTATTGCAAAAAATGATTCTAGACGTGATGGTTGATATTTTTCCCTTTGTCCGTCAATTTCTGCGTTTACCTATGTGTAAATAAAAGGAAACGTAAATTTTTATGAAACAGCTTCGACAAACTTTTGATGAAAAAATTTGCAATATCATCTTCAAGACAAAACAGGTTGTAACGGTTATTTACACCACGTTTATTATATATCACTGAACGTCATTTATATATATCGTTGATAAATTTGTCAATTCAATAAATTATAAATTACATTGAAATAAATGTTTTTACGATGTTTCTAAGTGAAGGTAGCGTGGAAAAAGATAACGAAACTAAACTCGTTAATTTCGTTATCAATATATAAAGTTACATATATATCAATATATAAAGTTATCAATAAATATTTCCAGGGGATAAAATAAATTATAAAATAAGAAAATATACAAGACAACATATAATTAACACACATTTCTTTCCTCATTGTTCTCTGTAGAAATTAACTCTTCATTCTGTCGATTGTTATCCATATTTTCTTTAATGCTTAATTCCTTGCGATCGTGATTATCGTTTTCAGCACCCACCATTTTTGTGTTCAGATTGTTTCCCACTTGTAACTTCTTTGCATTTCCAGAGGGAGTTGCATGTACCGGATATACAATATATTTCATAGATCACGTGCTTCATGACACTGAATTTGAATTTTTCATATCTAATCAAATAATACAATATATATACATATATATATATATATATATATTATATCTAATATATATATATATATATATATATGAGTTATTATTTTTAATATCAGAATAAATAGATTTGTTATTGTTAACTTATGCATGATATGTAAATCGATTTTTGACAAAATTACAAACAATTTGTGCACATTTAAACGTGCAAAAAAATAAAAAACAGAAAAAAAATAGAATAAGCACCGATTCTATCGATTTTCAATTTTTCCATACGTTTAAATATCTTTTAGTAAATTATTACTATCGAGTTGCGCATCTGTTTAGTGACATCTAACCAAAAGGGTGAATAGTTGATCAATATCGAGTCGAAAAAGATCACATGTTTTGGCGGGAATAATGTGAACATCTTAGAACAGGTTAGATGCAACCTATTATCAGTTGTAATAAAACTTTTTGTTACATTTGTTATTGCGTCGTATCTTTGAGTTGAGACCATGTGGTGCACAACGCCTGAAATTTCATGGCATAATCGTGATCCAGTTTTAAGTATTGACATACAGAGTGGAATTCATGAAACGCCAGAGAATGAAATTTTTTGGCGACTTGCCACTGGCGGTGCCGACTCGCACGTCTTGGTAATATAGAAAACAGTTTATATTAGATATAAACTAAGTGTATTGAACATTTGTTTTTGAATTACATTTTTTAAATCAGATATGGCATTTAACAACGAATGAAAGCAGGGCTGCTACTGTAAAGTGTGTAGCCGATTTAGAACGACATCATAGGGCAATTAATGTTGTGCGATTTTCACCATCGAAAGATATTTTGGCATCAGGAGATGATGGTTGGTAATATCACTAACAATTAATTAAGAAGTAGTTTTACGATTGATATTGAAATACATTCTAGAGTCGATTATAATTTTATGGAAACAAAAGGAAGATTGTGAATTCTTTGTCAATTCTAATGAAACTAAGGATAAAGAACAATGGATTTCCTACAAAGTATTAAAGGGCCACCTTGAGGATGTTTATGATATCAGTTGGTCACCAGATTCTAATATGTTGGTCTCTGGATCTGTGGATAATACAGCTATTTTATGGGATGTTCAACAAGGTCGTTCTGTATCCATATTATCTGATCATAAAGGTTTTGTACAAGGAGTATCATGGGATCCTTGTAATCAATATATATCTACAATAAGTACAGACAGGTAAAAATATAAAATTTTAATAATATATTTGTGATGCCTTTAATGTGTTGACCAAGCAATTTGTTTGTAGAATATGCCGTTTGATTGACATAAATACTAAGAAAACAGTCCAAAAGGTTTATAAGGCAAAAATTCCAACACCGGCAGATCATCCAATAAAAGATAAAGCAGTACGCTTGTTTTATGATGATACTTTTAAATCATTTTTTAGAAGATTAACATTTTCTATAGATGGATTATTACTTATTGTACCTTCTGGTATAATTGAGCCTTCAGAAACTACTGAAAGAATATCTAATACAACTTTAGTGTTCTCAAGATACAATTTAAGAGAGTACGTTTATTTATACTATCATATATCATATAGTAGATATAATATGAAATATTTTCAGACCTGTTATGCTTTTACCTTCTTTGGATGAATGCACTATTGCAGTTCGATGTTGTCCAATTTATTTTGAATTACTAAAGGATGGCCCGACACCAGCAATAGCATTACCTTATAGAATGATATTTGCTATTGCAACTCAACACTCAGTAATGATTTATGACACTCAACAAATTTCACCAATTGCTGTGATATCAAATATTCATTATACTAGATTAACTGATGTTGCATGGTAAGTAATACATATATAACATTATTTTTAAATAAGAAAAAGTAATTAATCTATTTAATGTTTTTAGGTCAAGTGATGGTAGAATATTAATAGCTTCTTCAACAGATGGATATTGTTCTATAATACAATTTCAAAAAGGTGAACTAGGTGAAGAATATAAAAAAGGTACCCCAACAAATTCTAATGCTATTCATAATGATTCTAAACAACCTACATCTAGTTCAAATGCTAAAGATATATCTGAAAAATCTATACCAACTATTGACATAGATAATAGTGCTATGGATATTGAAATTGTAAAATCGGAAGAAAAAGAAATTCTTAATGAAAATCCAGAATGTGCCTTAAATCAAGATAATAAATTATTAGATACCACACTTGACAAGGAAAATGATTTAAAAAATAAGGAACCAGAAGATACTGAAGATATTAAATTAGTTTATACTGAAGAAAGTATTACTGAATCTACTAAAGCAAATATAAGACATACACCTAAAAAGGAAGAAGTACCATTAATAATTCCTAGAAAACCTCGAAGAGTACAACTAATTACACTTTCTAGTCCAAAGGGATTTAAAAAAGAGTAATTTTAAGTCTGAAACATGACTAGCAATTATAAAATATATTTACATATCAATATATATTTTTGTAATATTTCTTTTTGTATATTGTATTTCGTATTGTATTACTATAAATATATAAATTATAGATTTAATTTATGGCTATTATTTTTTCCTACGTAATTTATTTTATTACACGTTTCATTCTTCATGACGTTATATAGAATATAATTAATGACATTGATTAGACATTATAAAATTTTTATTTATATTTATATTTGCTCGCATAAAAAAACGTATAAATTCTAATAAATTCATTTATTTTAATTATACAATTTATTATTTAAGTTTCAATTATTACAGATACTATATTATTTATCTTTGACACTTATGAAATTTAGAACAGATACGTATTATATATCTATGAATAATAATATGGCGTATCGCAGTGATCTGACTCTTCGTTTAGTCAGACAGTAGTTGAATCGTGGTTCGTCCTGACACGTTTTTACACGCTTAAGAATTTACATCAACAACCATGGTAAGTTAATTTATCATACATTATTGTTATTTTTATACTATCAACGATATAAATATAAATTATAATTAAAAGCGATGATTATCAATTATAATTAAAGTTATTCTACTTATAAAAAAATTCTTAATTAAAGATCTTTGTTATTATAAAAATTTATTTAAAAAATTTATAACGTAAACATGATTGGGAAAGATTAGATTTTCAAATAGTTATTGTTATATATTATATAAATGTTTAATAAATTGCTGTTAATAAGATGTGAAAAACTGTGCAATATTAACATTGTGTATAGCCAGGATGTCGTGTAATTATGCTTCCTCCTAGTTTAATCGACCGATTAGAGAACTGTCAATAATAAATTGTGCACAAGACAGTTTCTAAAGTTAAGGTTCATACGATGGATACATTATAGTTGGATAAATATTTCACGGAATCAAAAGATCGATTTTTTTTTACTAGCATAAAATCCAATGAACAAAATTTTTCAATTTATACCTATGTTTCAAATTTTATTACTTGATTTTCAATTTATTCTATTAATTGCAATATTGTATTATTTAAATTTTAAATAATATCCTTTTAAAACACAAACCTAAGATATTGATGATTAAATAAAGTGAAATAAACCGCTACGCTTAGTGTAAATGTTTCATAGTTGATAATCGAAATTCATTCTATTATTATAAATTTGAAGACGAATTTTGTGGAAGAAAATATAAATTTTAAAATATTCATATTTACTATAAAAAAAAAAAAAGAAAATGAAAGAAATGTAACAAATTGTCGTGAATATTCTGATGTAAATTTATTTGTCTCTTTAAGTATTTATATTCACAGGATATAAATAAACTTTTTCTTATATTAAAAATGAAATCTCTCTAAATTTAATTAAATTATAAATGTATTTATACGTGTATTTGATTGCATAATATACGTATATACAAATGATCGATCGGATTAGTAATTTGTCTCTTTGCGGAGATCATTTGTTTGGTGAATCGTAAAATTGTGTCACGCATAAAACGATGTTCGATCAAGCTGCTATGGTTACAGTATGTCAACCTGTAAAAATCGATTTTTAGCATAATGCACATAGAGAATGTAAAGTACCGGAAGACTCTTCTATGACTCTTCTATGTACTGTGTGCATGGCGGCGACGAGTCTATCTCTAATAACTACATCTAACGATGCAGCGTTCTTTTTTAGATCGCGGTTAAATTATTAAATGAAGATATGGTAGGTCAAGGTAGAAAAGCTCTGCTATTTACTGACAGGTATAACATTGCTTTATGCCGATGGAATTTCGACATGTCAGTTTGTAATCACATCGTGTTGAGTGCTTTAGCTGATTTGGCTTAAGAATCCAGTGATTCGCTTAATCGACGTAAATAATAGCATTGGAAAAATTCGAGCTTTATCTCGTTTATTTCTAACGATGAAAATCTTCATTTCATACTCTTTTAAGCAAAAAAAAAAATAGTTCGTACGATTTTCATAATTTGAAATATTTAACGAAATGAGAACGTACATAAACATCAATCGAACGTAGTACGAAAAATAGGAAGAATAGACATAAATCGTACAAATTCGATTCTAGAATATGTCTGAATATTATTTTTTAATGTTCTTTCATTTGTGTTTTACAACTTTTTATTAAGCGCAACGATTAGAAGTAACTTGATTCCAAAAGCGATAAATAAAAAAGTAATGGCAAAAAAGGTATGGCATTAACTTTAATTTCTGGAAAAATTAATAGTAGCTTCAGCTGTTTAATTTCTAGTAATACGAATCTTCGATCGTGATTGAGATCAATTTAATAATAGATTGTGCATTTTTATATATTCATGAAAGATTCGAAGAATGCGTTCAAAATAAATTAGTCATTATATTTAGCAAATAAAACAATTGTCTATCTAGATTTCATTTTCTTTTTCAATTTATATATAGAATCTGAAATTTGTATGAAAATCCGCAGTCTAATAATAATATTAGATTAAAGAAATTATTAGATATATTCGTTTACGTATTACTAGCGAGAATGCATATCCATTCATATTGGACAAGCTGGTGTCCAAATGGGTAACGCATGCTGGGAACTGTACTGTTTGGAACATGGAATTCAACCTAATGGACAAATGCCCAGTGACACCACTATTGGTTACGGGGATGATTCTTTTAATACATTTTTTTCCGAGACAGACTCAGGAAAACACGTTCCGCGTGCTGTTTTCGTTGATCTCGAACCAACAGTAGTAGGCAAGTTATTGATAAAAATGAAAAAAAACCATTCCATTTTCTTACTAAAGCGTATTTATGATTCTTCAGATGAAGTTCGTACAGGCACATATAGGCAACTGTTTCATCCGGAGCAATTAATCACGGGGAAAGAAGATGCCGCGAATAATTATGCCCGAGGGCATTACACTATAGGTATACGTACAATTTACGTAAATCGAATAATTTTCAACAACGAATTATTGAATTCTCTTGTTCTCCTCATTTCTTCCAATTCCAAATTGTACTGTCCAGGGAAAGAAATTATAGATCTGACTTTGGATCGAATTCGCAGACTTACCGAACGATGCAGAGGCCTGCAGGGTTTCTTAATTTTCCATTCGTTCGGTGGTGGCACGGGGTCAGGTTTTTCAAGTTTATTAATGGAAAGATTGTCCGTCGATTATCCAAAAAGAAGTAAATTAACTTTTAGCATTTATCCCGCGCCTCAGGTAAAGAATCACTGGAAATGCAGATTTTTAAGTATTTGTTAATAATGAATTGTAATAATTGCGTACGATGGATATGATGGATTGTTTATCAGGTATCGACTGCTGTTGTAGAACCATATAACGCAATTCTTTATACACATCCAACGTTAGAACATTGCGACGTGGCATTTATAGTTGACAATCAAGTATGTATTCCAGTTTCATATCTACTATATGATTCTTATGGTCAATTAAAGTTCAACTTAAAAAAAATATTACGATTCGATATTACGAATCTTACATGTTAATAATTGACAGGCTATTTATGAATTATGCAGAAGAAATTTAAGCATTGATAGACCTACGTACACGAATTTAAATCGTTTAATTGGACAAATTGTTTCGTCGATCACGGCAAGTTTACGATTCGATGGAGCCCTTAACGTTGATCTTACTGAATTTCAAACGAATTTAGTACCATATCCGCGTATCCATTTTCCTCTTGTAAGTCAATTACAAACATCTTGTAAGTCTGTTAAAAATTAAATTATAATTAGTTAGATTTATATAATGATGTTGCGAAATTTCATCGCGCTTAAACATTAAGATATTACTAATATTTTAACAAGGCACAGTCAAATAGTTTATATTATGTAGGCGACGTATGCGCCAGTCTTATCAGCTGCAAAAGCTGGTCATGAGAGGATCACAGTGGCAGAGATAACGAACTCATGTTTCGAACCAAATCATCAGATGGTGAACTGTGATCCGCGCAGAGGAAAATACATGGCAGTCTGCATGCTTTATAGAGGAGATGTTGTTCCCAAAGATGTAAATGCTGCGATTGCGACAATCAAAAGACAGAAGCATGTTCAATTTGTCGAATGGTGTCCGACTGGCTTTAAGGTTTGTTCGATAATAAATAGTCTGAAAAAAGGAAAAAGAATATTTAATATGGCTCTTGCAACACAAAGCTAAATAAGAAATATTTTTCTATATAAGAAATTTGCTGGAAGATATTAATCAAAAGATCTGACTATATTAACAGAAAAAAATAAAATTTTAACGAATAAGGAATTCCATTTTTTATTACATTTTTGTGTAGGTAGGAATAAATTATCAACCCCCTACTGTGGTACCTGGAGGTGATCTTGCTAAAGTAGAAAGGGCTGTCTGTTGTCTTTGTAACACTACTGCAATAGTTGAAGCATGGGCAAGAATCGATAATAAATTCGATCTGATGTATGCCAAACGAGCATTTGTTCACTGGTAATGTTAATACCCTTATCATTCTGTTGCATTTAAATTTGAGGGAAATTTTTTTTAATCTTTCCAAACGTAGGTTTGTCGGTGAAGGTATGGAAGAAGGTGAATTTGCGGAAGCGAGAGAAGATTTAGCAGCTTTAGAATTGGATTATCGTGAGGTTCAAGAAGATGCTGCTAACAGTGAAGAAGAAGAAGAATACTGATTCTTTAACTGTATAAAAAAATGTATTATTTACATCTGACTTTCTGATTAAAATATATTAAATGAAATTAATAATTTATGTATTTATCATTTATAATTTATATTATTAATGCACACATTAGACAATGCGAGAGCTTTATTTCCTTATCATTTTAATATCGTCATCGATTAAACATAAACAGAATAAAATAACAGCGTTTATAATATAGCACAAACAAGATGATAATAAATATGAAATATGAAATTACAAATGAGCAATCAATTGTAAAAAACAAATTGTTAAGTGACTAATGAAAATAGTCTTGAAGAATAAAATTAGAAAAAAAGAAACAATACTTTGATATGTATTATCGAAAGACCTAAGAATTTTCTGCTAGATTTAATGCTTCACAAATTCATTTCACTTTAACAAGAAACATTTCGATATCTTAATTTTGTCAGAATCAATTTCAATTTGTTGTTATAATTTCTAGAGTCATAGACGTTCTACGACTAAATAGTACAAGACATTTCAATAATAATCTTCTGCGTACAAAGATAGAATCATATTTTTATACTACTCTACCGAGTTACTATTTTTTTTTTATAATAGACTAAAAATTTGCTCTTGATAAGAGAAATAAGAATTACTCGTGAAAAAAATATGACTTATTTTGCGTCAGAATTTCAGCAAGTGATCAACATTTGAATATGCCGCGGTTCATTGTGCGCCTGCGCGAACAGTTGCGCATCTGTGAGAAAGTTTATATAAAAATCTTGTAAAATTTNTCTGCGTACAAAGATAGAATCATATTTTTATACTACTTTACCGAGTTACTATTTTTTTTTTATAATAGACTAAAAATTTGCTCTTGATAAGAGAAATAAGAATTACTCGTGAAACAAATATGACTTATTTTGCGTCAGAATTTCAGCAAGTGATCAACATTTGAATATGCCGCGGTTCATTGTGCGCCTGCGCGAACAGTTGCGCATCTGTGAGAAAGTTTATATAAAAATCTTGTAAAATTTTCGTGAAATTTAAATCGTTGTTTTCATATTAAAAATATGCATCCATTGCTATTGCATTGTTCTGTGATATCCTCGAAATCACAGACGAGATTCGAAATTAAAATCGAAATTATTATTAACAAAAATTAATGCCCATCAATGGTAGTCTCATTCACCATGAAACTTTTTTCAAGTTTCAATGCGTTTGAAAACTTTTTACAATTACTCTTAATAAATTATATATTCTGTTATAAATTTTATAGTAATATTTAGATGTTATCCAGTCTAGATTATCCAAAATTTTTCTCCAGAAATTTGATCATCTGAACTAGACTGCAAGTATAATCAGTTAAATATTAAATAACGTTTAAAAATATTATAAAAAATTTACTTATTACAGGTCATTTATTAAAAATGTCAAATAATATTTAATGTTATAAAAATGAATTGATGGTTTAATTAAAAATGTCAAATAATACTTAATGTTATAAATGTCAAGTAATATTTAATGTTATAAAAATGAATTGATGGTTTAATTAAAAATGTCAAATAATACTTAATGTTATAAATGTCAAATAATATTTAATGTTATAAAAATGAATTGATGGTTTAATTGATATACACACGTATCAAATGTCTCTATAAAATTCAAACTGAATTTTCCTAAATAAAATACATATAAAACAAGATACTTTATAATTTAATTATTATAAAAATATAATAACAAACGAAATATATCTTTACTTACATTTATGTTTGGATATTACAGTTAGTTAGATTATTTTAAATCCAAAAACGAACAGATACCAACATAATTATGTTTCTAGAATAAAATTTAGTAAACTTATTTTTGATTTCGTATAGCATTTAACCAACGATTTTGTGTTTCAATAATCATAAATCTTATTTATTGTCATCATCAACGTTATAATGTACCTATTATATGGAAATAATTGAAGTAATTTAGTGTATTTCTGTTAAAACAAAATGTCACCAACCGACTACATTCTATTATTATATAGGAACATTGTTTTCTTATCCTAAATATCAAACGAATGTTGCCATTTCCATGTACATTTAAAAATATTTGTCTGACAATGTCAAAACAAAACACTATGTAATACATCTAAATATTGTATAACAAAGATAAGATTACCTAATTTCTAAATACAGTTTCTAAATATTAAGTTTTTTAAAATGTTAAATCAGCAATGTGCAGTTTTAACTGCTATTGACTCGTATATCGAGCCACTTATAAATCGTGTTTTATCAACTGATAAATTTGGTTAGTTTAATCCATAAAATATATTATAATCACTTTTAATTTAGTGACATTATTATTTGCTATAATAACATACTGTTATTTACTTTTTGTTATCAGGAGTTTGCTGTGAAACAATTAAGATAGATTCTATGTCATCCAGTTGTGGGAGTGTACAAGGAGATCGTTTTAAATTATCTATACCCTATGCTAGACAAAACTTAACTTGGAATATATTCTTTGATTCACAATGTCCAGAAATGGGACCTGATTTCATATTTAATGATAATACTTTCTTAGCAGATATGGATGTAGATGCATTATCTGCCAAAGTACCTAGTCTTGCTAAATGGAATCCTAATGATGAAAATGCATTATTAAATGTCCTTAAAGAACTTTTAGCATGTTATAAGCAACATCAGGTTTTTGACTTTACTTATTTTACTTATTTACTTATAGTTTTTGAATATTGGAACTATATTAAATTTAATATATCTTTTTTACATTAGATTCAATTACTTCAGAAGCAAACTCGGTTACAATTGCAATATAATATGCTAATCAGTTCAGCAGAAGTAGAAGATGTTGAAGTAATATTGTTACCATTTAGTTCTAAACCAACAGAAGCTAGATTTCTAATAAGTTTATCAGTAGATCTTTCTCAACTACAAAATCGCACTAGCAAATCAGAAAGTGACATTGTAATGCTTCTTGTAACATATTGTGGAGTAGAATGGAATCGTATTACTCCACAACTTCATTTTTCAAAATCTTTAGAAGAGACTCTCGGCGGAACAGGAGAATTACGTCTACCACAATTTCTATCTGATACATCTCTAGTACAGTATATATTAAAAATAAAAAAATATGTTGCAGGAAAGGTATGAAGTTTATTTTAATTGAGATTTATGCTTGTAAAAATTACCAATAAAATAAATATTATTTTAGGTAAATTCAGCAATCCAAAGCTTAGAAAAAAGAAGAGATTATATAGCAGCATTTTTATGTATCAATCATTTGTGTATTCTAGAATATGATACTATAAACTGTAAATATGTATCATGTATATTATGTGAAGATGACTTTTATGTAGTAATGCATATTCAGCTTCCATTAGGATTTCCTCGAGAAGCACCTATAGTTGAATTTAAGTCAGTATATCATATGTCTTCAGAGCATGTTCCTTACAGTGAAAAAATTAAACATTATCCCTATGATTTTAAATGGCCACCACACCATATGATAAGAGAATTATGTAAGGCCATGTACCAGCAAATTAAGATATTTAAATTAAATTCTATTAAAAATTGTTCAGAAAATCATAGTTAATTTAGTAAATAATTTAAATTATTGCATTTATTTGTAATATTAACATAACATTCTCATTGTATATATATTAATAGTTATCCTTTCTAAGTAAGTGTAAGTAAAAATAATCATAAATATAACATTATCTATAAACAAGAGTAACCAAAAAATTACTTTATTAATTTTGTAATGTTAATATTTATTTTCTGTAAAATTGATAATAATAAAAAATTTTCTACTTGATATATATGCGTAATTTTATATGTAGAGTGAAAAACATTTATCACGTGCATAAGATGTTAATGTTAATGTTAAAGAGTTTTATAAGTTTTCATTGCGATAAATTTTAGTTTCGTGTACAATCGACTGCCGTGAAAATAAATTACGAAACAGTTTTGAAGGATACAATAAAATTAATTTCATACATGTAATTTTAAATACAATTACTGAAAAATATTACTAAATAAAACTAATCAACATTTTCTATTGAAATATTTGTTGATATTAATAAACGAAGCATTCAATTTACTGTAAGAGGTTATATTTTTTTTCATTATATATTTGTATAAATATAATAAAAATAATACATGATATCATATATCAAGGGTTGCATAAAACCCTTTCCTATAATAAATAAATTTATTTTTTCTGTTGGAAGAATCTCATATGTCACTATGGTGAAATACTTAAATCAAACGGAAAGCATCAATGTGGACAAAGATTTATTTGAAAAATATAAATTTAGTGTCGATCAATAATAAATAAATTTATTTTTTCTGTTGGAAGAATCTCATATGTCACTATGGTGAAATACTTAAATCAAACGGAAAGCATCAATGTGGACAAAGATTTATTTGAAAAATATAAATTTAGTGTCGATCAATTAATGGAACTTGCTGGCCAAAGTTGTGCTATTGCTATTGCCCGTACTTATCCATCACTTAAAAACTCTACACAAAAGATTTTAATTTGTTGTGGTCCAGGAAACAATGGTGGTGATGGGCTTGTCTATATCCATCACTTAAAAACTCTACACAAAAGATTTTAATTTGTTGTGGTCCAGGAAACAATGGTGGTGATGGGCTTGTCTGTGCTAGACATTTGAAACAATTTGGATATTTACCTGAAATTTATTATCCTAAAAAGACAAACAATACGTTATATGAAAATTTGCTACATCAGTGCATTGAAAATGATATTTCTTTGTTAGAAGATAATATAGAATACATAGCTTCAAAGCAATTGCATCAATTTGGTCTTATAGTAGATGCAATATTTGGATTTAGTTTTANAAAAAGGGAAAAGAAAAAAACAGAAAAGAAGAACAAAGGAACCAAGAAAAAAAAAAGGAGATTGCGAGTGAAATTTACGAAGAAGAAGAAACAGAAGAGAGAAAAGCAAAACGAAAATTCGTAGACGCCAGTGTTGCATGTGTACGTAAGAATGTACGCGAAACAAAACTAAAAAAAAAAAGAACACACACACACACACACACAGAAAAAATATACTCGCGCACACACATACATACACACACGTTACACGCATGTATAATGAATTTAATCGAGTAATTAAGAAAGCGAAAGTGTTTAACCCCCTGCGCATCTGTGTTCCCGCACACGGGGAATCAGTGTTTGATTTTGCTCGTACAATCTGAAATCTTTCTATACAGCTCTTTTTTCCGATCTCCTCGACACGACGATGTGTGTCGTGTCTCTAAATCGAATCAATCGATCGATCGATCCGACGAAATTGGACGAGTAACAGACGAACGAATGAACGAACGTAGTCGAGCGATCGCGATCGTGGTTTGGAAATTATTCAAGCGGAAGGTAAAGTAGAATTGTCGGTGAGGGAAAACGATCGAAATCTGGGGGAATTATAGGGGGAATTTGAATGGGCAATTGATCGAAATCGGCGACCAATAATAACAGTAGATAGAAACACAATCGGAGTAGGGGAACTTTCGGAAAGGGGAAATACGAACGACAAAAAGTAAAATTAAAATAAAATAAAATAAAGTAAAGTAAAATAAAAAAAATAATAATAATAATAATAATAAACGCACACTCGTCAATTTTTCTATTGCACGATTTATTCACGCGCGTCTCGTTTGCGTCTACATAACACACGTACGTACGTACACACGCGAGAATAAAAACTAAACTAAAGAAGTAAAAATTAAAGAAAACGAAAAAAAGATGTCCAAGAAAAAAAAACTAAAAAAAAGTGAGAAAAAAAAAGGAGAGGAGGGGAAGATCGACAACGCGCGAGACCTTTGTCACGTCTCACGCAACACGCCTTCGAGAAAAACAAAAGTTGCAGGAAACGATATCGCGAAAGACACGGACCTTTAGGGGAAATTATTTCGAGGAAAATAAAAAAAAAAAGGAAAACAGAAATATATTACGAAAAGAAGAGAAGGAGAAGGGAACGATGATCTCTCGAAAAATCATGTCGTCTGTCCGATCCTCGGTATAATCTCGTGCATCGAATCCAATCGAACTCTATTTGCTTTTTCAACCTTTTACAATCACCAGAAACATATGTACGATTTGTCTTGTATCGTAAGACGAATAAATTAATATAAATGTATGAAAATGTACGTGTGGTTGCCTACACCCTTCATGACACTTAATTCAATTTAACAAATTACATTTCCATTTCTGCTTTTTGCGCATACATAATATATTCTTATTCCAATTTTTTACAATTTTTGACAATTTACAGCCTCTTTTTAAATATTTTTTCATTAAAGTATGTGAAACAAAATAATGTAAAGGAAATTATAAACGATGCACTTGCAATTAAATTTACAAAAATATTTGCTTCATATTTTTAAAATGAAATAAAAATTTAAAAATTCTACAAAACTTCCTTTCCCTATAAAAATCACATATGTCAAAATCTCTACAAAAGTTTGTTTCTCTCGAAAATTATATATAGTAACAAATAAGGCATACTTTGGCAAATTACCAATGACAGTCTACAAAATTAAAAAGAGTCTACGTATAATTGAAAAAGATCTAAAAAAAGAGAGACGTGATTGTTAAATTGTAAAAATATGATTGTTCAGTTACTCCACCGATTTCTGAGTTTGCACAGGACTGTCGAGTTTCTGCGACACGTTCACGCATTCTTCCGTTCGTATGATCGGCTCGCCGTCTAATTTCTCCAAAGTTGGCAAACGTCTGGCGACTTCCAGTCTCCAGTTCTCCAACTAAAAAATTTTCAATGTTAAATATTCATCATGACGACACAGCTTTTTCACTTAAATTTTCTTATTCTTCCCGTAAATACAAAATTAAAAGGAGTCTTCGAGAGTTCTACTAATTTACTAAAATCTTATTAGTAAATTAGTAAATTTTCGAATGATATTTTCGAAGCATAGAAGCACGAGAGATATTCTACATTTATCAATAGACGTGGCTTCGTTAAAATTTAAATGACACACTAGTATGAAATGTCAGAATATGTCGTGCGTACAAATGGACGTGGCATATATCTCAGTTTAAATAATTATCCGGATTCTCTTGCACTGAAATTTCATACGTCGCAAGTTACTCTTGACGTCAATTTCTCTTTTGTCACAGTAGCAAATTTTCGCTAAATGAAAAGGACGAATTTTACAAATCTTCTTAGTCATTCCTATAATTTCACCACGTAAAATTGTAAAAAAAACAAATTAGTCTATCATCTGCTTACAGCTTGATAACACTCGTCATTAAAGTTTAAAAAACCATAGTAACCATAAATGTATAAAATTTTAAATCCTTTTATTAATTGGAATGTAAGAGGATTCGCGAAGAGAATGGTAAATTGCGGGAAAGAGTCCTTCGAATTTGTCAGAAACAAATTCTTCAGAGAAGACTCACCTCCACGCTCTCGTGCAACGGATTCCCGACGAATAGCAAATCTTGAAGATTACCGAGCTCCTGAAGTTTGTTAAATTCAGACCACTCTCTGACCAAATTGTTCGACATGTACAGGACACGGAGATTCCTCATCGCGTTGATTCCCTTCATTTTCTCGATCAGGTTGTACGAAATCCAAAGTTCCTCCAGCGTGTCGCCTAATGCCTCTAAACCGGCGAATCCTTTGATCAGGTTACGTCCTAACGAAAGGATCTTTAGATTCTTCAAGGCTGCGACTCCTATGCCCATTCAGAGAAACACAGGATTTTTCATTCATTTCACTTACGATCTATGAATGAAGTTTTGTTTCCTTCCAGAAATTAACTAAGAAACACTTATTAATATTTAATTCAACTATGCTCAATTGACTGTGTTTATTCTATGAAATAATTAAGAAATTGAAAGGTTGATTTTAATCATTCTTATTTTGAGAAAAAGTGTGAGAGAAAGAGTGTTTTATGAAAGAGAAAGTTTTAGATTTTTTTTTTTTCTAATGTCAGCTTGATAATGTTTTGTACTATTGTGAAATATTCAGCAAATAAGTATAAATATTCTTCTGGCAATTAATTAGTATGCATACAATCACAGACATTTTTCTAACGATAAATCTAATAATTAATCAAATTAATTAATTCTTACAATCTCTCTAATATAGAATTGTACAAAATTATTTAGACTGAAATTACTTTCATCAAACAACAAACTCTCGCATGAAATTTTTCTAATAATAAATCTTCTAGTGATTAATCAATTAGTAAACAAACGTCTTCTAATATCTTCTATTTTTTTAAANTTAAATCAAATTATTTAGACTGAAATTACTTTCATCAAACAACAAACTCTCGCATGAAATTTTTCTAATAATAAATCTTCTAGTGATTAATCAATTAGTAAACAAACGTCTTCTAATATCTTCTATTTTTTTAAATATTTGTTTAATATTCTTTCGGTAAAATAATAACGCAAATTACAAAATTGTACAAAATGAACTTTTATATTGAAGTACAAAATCTCTCGTGAAGTTACAAGGATGAAAAATGAATTGATATGAAATGTTCATTTAAAAAAGAAAAAACAGGAAGAACGATACCGACAAGAGGATACTTTGCAAGTGTATTAGATGTGATCTAGGAAGATCCGCTTGTAATTAAGTCAGATCGTATCGTATTAAACGTGATGCAATTAAACGTCAATTAAGGAGATCGAGCAGCAGCTACGATCCATTTCTCGTGACCCGTGACGTAATTCCATTTAAGCGAAATTACCTGCCCAGTCGAGCGATTTCGTTCATTATTCTTGCGCGTCCATCACGACGAGAGATCCGCGCGAATCTGCGGGCTTTAAATGATTTTGAATCGCGATACCGATATATCGCTGCTTATATGTCAAGCTTCTTCACTGACGTATCGCGACTTGGGAAAAAAAGGGGGAAAGAAAAATGGCACCGCGCGCAGACAGAAGAATATTATATAATTTTAAAATAATCGTGTTTTATAGTTTATACATATATTGTAATCATTGTAACGAAATATTAACGGTCGATGCATGAACATTGTGATCAAATGGAAAATGGAATAAAACTTTTACTGGGATGTATCGTGATAAAGTGTCCAAGTTTTGAAATTTCTTATACTAAGTAATATAAAATATGATGTTACAACTTTGGCGAGATTTTTTTAATTAACGTCTCTTAATCTCTGAAAAGAAAAAATGTTTATAAATGTTTTATAATTATATTGAATAGTCAGTAATTAACATTTCTTGATTTAAAAAATAAAATCATGAAGGAAATTTTCTTTTAAGTGAAGACATTCAATTGAAGAATAATGACAGTAAATAAATGGTAACTGATATGAAATACAACATTTAGTAAAATTCTATAATCACATTCGTTAATTTTGAAAATGATATTATAAAAAAAAAAATGTTCAAGAATATTATAATTGCACCTAAATAAAATAATAATTAGTAATGAAATTAATAACAGGAAGTAACAGAAATAATAATTAACAATTGTCCGACGAATATTGCCAGAGAACAAAAAAAAAATAATTATCGAAAATTATATATCTACCTGCGATCTTTTCAATCATGTTCGTCGACAACGAGAGCTTCTCGCAGTTGACCAAAACCGACAGAGCGTTGTCCATCTTTTCTATAGGAGGCCATTGGAAACTTAGGATCACCTCTTTCGCGGTGGAAACTTCCTGTCCACTCACTTCTTCCCATAATCGAATCGCCTCTTTGCAAATGGTCGGTTTCGTGGTAGCCATTGTGTTTCCCCGCTGGTCACTGAATTTCATAAATTTTTTTCAAAAAACCCGATACTTTGTCCTTCGAAGGAAACTCTGTCGAAATAAACGAAAATAAAATAGAGGATTGTTTTAGCAAACACAATGCGAATAAATAAAAAAGACAAGCATATATACACTGCTAAAAATTAGGAAACATTTGAAAATGAATATAAAGCAATAAAAAAAAAAGAAGCATTTGATTTTCTTATTAAACAATCGACCAACTTTCTTTGACTTGTCGTTTGCTTTTCTAATGTTCTTGTTTAATAAAAAAAAATCAGATGCTTCCTTTCGTATTCAATTTTTGTGAGCAGTGTATATATACGCTGGATGAATTATGTTGCTGAGCGTAACGATATTTTTTGGCTTAATTAAAAAGATAAAAAAGAAAAGGCAAGAATATTTGCTTTATCTTTTGAGTTTTATCCTTTAATTTCCATCATTTATTCGGATATTCTGAAATATTAATGATACTCAGTACTGTAATATTCCACGGTTTGTCTCTTATTAATCGTTGCACTTTAATGGAAAATTAGTAATGCAGTGAAGCAACGATATTTAAAAATGTTTGATTAAATTTAATGGACAACGCAGTGCTATTTAATTGAAAGTTAAGAGCATTTTCTCAATTTTCTTCTCTTCGATTCTTTGAAATCTATTCCTTTTCTCTTGTAATTTTATTGTCATTATTATTATTAATATTGTGAGTTATTAGGCATTGGCTTTATTATTATTAACGAGACAAGCCTGTTTATGTTTGCAGAGATAAACGTTTTCGAAAGAGAAGTCTGAGAGAGAGTGCATATCCTGGTAGAGAATTTTTTTTCAAGCCGCGTGCTCGAGTTTTGCATTTAAGATTCCACTTTCACCGAGGGATGATAAGAGTTTCTCATAAACTGCTTCCCTCACTTTTTTCAATGGAAGCTCAAGTAGCACCACTTTACGACCTACTATTAGTATCTTCTCTTTTCTAATTGGCGCGTACTCAAGGAAGTATATTTAATAATCCCACTGCTGAAACATCTTCTCGGAACCCGTTTAAAAATTTGCTGAAAAGAAATTTATCGTAGTTTGATCGTATAGTAATGAAATGGTAATAAAATTATATTGAATAAAATAAAAATTTAATATTCAAATAATTAACAAAGATGTACTTCTGAGTTTTGATAAATTTGATACTTCAGTTCTATATTATTTCTGATGTTTAGAGGCAAATGAAAAGAAATTTTCTTAAGAACTGTTATTAATCTACTAACTGTTATTAATATACTAACGTAGTATCATGAGATTTATTACAGCGGTTAGTGATTGCCGAAAGAGAAGTAAAATTTCAACTGTAAAAGTAGTTGTTGCTTGAAAATGTTTATAAAACAAAACAATCCCATGATATACATGTAACTTCATGTAATTTTCAGTGGTCAGTGACTGTCGAAAAATGTTAAATTCAAGTATACATTTTTCTTTACATTTATTTATTTACTTAGTACTTCCATCTTCGTAGTTTTTACGGTTTTTAATCATCGTCTATTTCGTTATAAAAGTCAATTTTAATTTCACAAAGTATTTCGATCAATACTAGTACTAGTCAAGAGAAACAATGATTATCACTGTAATAATCGACGCTGAAACAAACAAATGATATAAATAATAAAAGAAGAAAATATTATTCTTCGCTTGCTATTTGAAAAAGTTTTGACAAACAGATTGATTCAATGTCACATTAAAAAAAGTAAGCTCTCTCTCTCCTTTCACCTCGCCTATCCATAAAATTCAAACCTACCTTGAAACACGAACACTCGATAATTCCATTGATCATTCCACTGGAATATTCTCTGTAATTAGTCGGGACTAATATACGTCCTCTTGACCAAAAATTTGAAATATCTCCGCGTCGTTTCACGCATGTCAAACTCGGTGAAAAATATTTCAATTCGTGCGAATTCGTCGACGGGTGAACGGGGTTTAAAGTTTCCCCTCGTTGCTCGCTGCGCTATCGTTACGTGCAAAACATTTTTCTCTCACATATTCGACAGAATATCGTTTGTTATCGTTTATCCGTGCGTTCGAGGTTACAAGAATTCGACATTCGTTTTGGCTCGTGGCAAACTGCCACGGCTGGAGCCTGGCAATATCTGGCACCAATCAAAATAATCGATGCTCAACGGGCGCATGCGTTTGGCCCGCGTTATTTATCAACTGAACGTCCCGAGATGAGATTTACGACGATATCAACATTGAAAAAAAAGTGCAGGTGTCTTCGTATGTATTCGCGGTATCGATACAGAAGAAGATTCACCGAAAAGATCCTTACTGTCTGGATCGTGGGACTTGAATGATATTGCTTAACAAAAGCAAAAAAATTTTTCCAATTTTCTTCATTCCGTTCAATATTTTTTTTAAAAATATATCGTATAATTTGCAATATGAAGCATGGTTTTTCATCGAGAGAGACCATATTTTATCGTAGAGAAAAATTCAAGATAAAAAATTGAAGACAGTTGTCAGGAACATTTCAAAGAAGAACTAAATTATTTGATGGGAATCGAGATTTTTAAAATGTGTAGTAACTTTATGCGTCTGTTTTAAAATTATTATTACTTTTTATTAATTTTTTCATTTTCGAGGTTGGTGAGACATTTAGAAATCAATATATTTTTTAAAAAAATATCAAAATGAGAAAGTTGATTCTTTTTCGTTTGGCCAAATCTGGCACACTGTGTGTCATCGAGGTGATTAATGAGAAACTCGAGATTCCTTTTCTTCTTCTTCTTCTTCTTAGATCAAAATGGTCAAAATGATCAATTTATAATTTCTGTTAGAAATTTTGCAGACACGACACGAGTGCATTTTTCGAGAATCGAATGATTTCCTTGTAAAATATATAGATGAAAGTTCGTGCAAGTTATTGTTCTATTTTTTTTTTTTTCACTTTAACGATTCTGATGGAAATTTCATACTTCAGTCGTCGGTAATTTTAATGTTGAAATTTCCAAGATTCCTTTCTTCGAAGCTTGTAGTTCATTCAAGAGCTTACAAATTAACAGAGTTGTGAACAGAAAACTTTGAAATACTGTGTGCGATTCGATTCCTTTGTTCTCTTCTCGATATTTAACAGTAGAACTGAAAACGTCGAAATTTTTAAAAAGCGTAAAATTTCCATCAGAGACATTCGAGTAAAGAAAGTAGAAAAACTTTATAACACGATGATGGACATTTCATTTGTCACATTTTACGAAAGAATTATTTAAACCTCGAAAAATACTTCACATCTATAAAATATTTAATAAAAATTACAGAATGATCATTTTGACCACTGTGATATTTTAGTGTCAAAAGTGCTTGTTCTATCGGTGTGGAGGTCAAAAAAAAATTTGAAGAAGGACAGGATGGAACGCGGTGGTTTCCGGCAGTCACGACAATATCCTGTCTTGATTTGAAAAAAAGAAACCGGATCCGGATGAAACGAGCTCACCTCGTTTCTGCTTTTTTTTAATAACGTATTAATGAAATGTTAGGTTCGTAGATATTGCAATTGTTGACTTTGTAGGAAATTACTTGAAAATTGTTTAGTAACGAATTTCTCATATATTTTACAATTTATCGTCCTCCTGGAACAAAATTATAATCAACAAATAAATAGTTGAAATTACTAACTAATATATGAACATTGAATTATTTTATTTCTATAACATTATTCAATGTAATATTCACAACCTTTCTATTATAATTAAACGATTAAATTAATTATTTCATTCAATAATTCACTTGTCATCTGTCTTAAATAGATTGCTCAAGCCGATTGTTATAAATTGTTAAAGTTAAAATTTAATAACACTGCGGTGCAGAACCTGCCTAAATCGATATGGAAAATAGAATGTGACACGAAATTCATCAAAACACGAAAAAGTATACTACTTAGTCAATGACCTAACGCTAAAATGTACAACTAAATTGACGACGATTACGAAGGTACAATCAAAATGTGAAAGAGTATACTTGAATAGAAGTGTCGCTTTTTTTTTTATTATCACCGAGGTACAATAATCCTGCGAGGATTAGAGCCATTCGTTTTCTTCTGGATAACAGATAGCTTTAGGTTAAAATATACCACAGAAAAAGATACATGGACGAAGTCCAAGAATTTACTGAGTTTCTCATCTCCGTTGCCATAATCGTGTCTCTGTCAGCCGAATAGATTGGCAATATTGTCACGTCACGCATCAATCACGATGATATTTTTTATTTTTCTGTTCTGTTTTCCTTTTTTTTTTTTCTTTCACTTACTTTAAATAACATCGATAAGTTCACCTTGGCAACGCATAGGATAGACATCAAATGGGCGTAAACCGGAAGTGGATATCTTCGAAACCATCCCCGTCAACCAAGAAAATTTGATTTCCCTCGTCTTGTTTCATTTCCTCATTTTATCGTGCTCACTCGCGATGTTGTTACGGTTGTTAGGTCAGTAATAGTAATAAAATTTGAGACAGTTAAACTCCAGATTACCTTGAATATAATTCTTGAGAAATATTCGTAAAATTCTTGAAAATCGTGGTCTTGGATGTCTCGAAGTCTTAAGATTCGTGCCACAGTGTCCGATAATGCGACGAATAGACTGCGAATGTTTGTACAATTTCACGTTTCTGTGAGAACAATTTAAAACACTGAAGACTGAGTAGAAATTTCTTTTTATTTTACTCGTTAAATATTACAAGAAGCACGATGCTTGACATATTTTTTACATTTACCGAGCGTTTCACCTCCTCCAAATTTCCTCTCCGAAATTCGCAATCTAGCGACGATTATTCTATACTCGATAACTTGAACCTTCTGGATTTTATTAAATACTTACATTTTTACGAGTTCACGTCAACCTGGCGCCGTGATGTTTCAATGTTCATGATGTTCATGATGTTCCAAGACTTTCGAGAGTTTCAGCGACATCGAGTCGTTGCTCGGAGCAAGAGATTCGAATTCGTCGTTAAATATAAATAAATTGTGTACAATTTTGAAGCGATTCGAAACGTCTCGGAAGCTTTGAAATTTTCTTCGCGAGCTTCGATATTCTTTCGACGTCGAGAAGAAAGTAAGATGAGAATTGGTCGCTAATCTTTGAAAGGAACGATAAAGAAAAAAGAGCATGCGTCGATATACATTTGATGGTTACACTGTTGTATTTTGTTGGATTAAGACTTACATCGAGTTTAGCTTAAATTACAAAAATACACAAAGGCACTTGATAAGAATTCCCTTTTTCTTTTGTTTTAAACCTCTCGCTCTTTCGTTTCGCGGAGGTCCTCGTTCAAGTTTCACAGAACTCCACCATTTTTATTTACCATTCTCTTCTCTCGATTTTTTCTTCTTTTTTTTTCCTTTTTTCTTTGATTGTATTTAACAACATCAGCAACGACGACGCAAAACGATGGCAAACGGATAAATATATATATATTTATATATTTATATAAATGTATGTATACCTTATACACGTTCCACAATTTGGTAAATTCGAACTATAGAACGAATCGAATAGTCGATGACAACCCGTCGTTAATTCGCTATTTTCGCTTCACCGAGCATAATTCACATCATATGACTAAGGAACAATTCTCGCTTACAGTTACACGATTTCTTGTAATTTCTTTTTTATTATTATTATTTTTTTTTTATTCTTTGTCGCTTTTTGTTCGATCGTGAACAGTGCTGTAAGAAGATAGTCTCGCGATCTGTGAAGATCAAGGATCGCGTCGTTACGAGATCGTCTTTCTTTGACGAGGAATTATATAGTTCAATTTTTAACGTTTTATCGCGATTATTATATTTCTTTTCCTAACAACTCGTTTGACTCGTTAATGGTGCTTATCATTTTGATTTGACTTATTTTTTTAATGTTATTTTGGATCATTGGATTTTTTTCGAGCCGCAAGAATTTCCGTTCTATCGCTATCTATATTGTTTTACGGTTCGACAGAGTTCACGATTTAATATTGTCTTCGATTCGGTAGTTCGAGCTAGCAAAATAATTTCTACACGGACGCATTCGAACTCGTTCGAAATTGGTCAGCACGATCTTGCATTTAGCAATCGTTTAAATTTAATTCGTTCGAGCTTACAAAAAAGAATTCCTGAATTTTCTGTATTAAAATAAAAATTTGTTCACGCGTTTAAAATTCACGCTAGATGCAGAGAGAGAGTACTCGTACGTTCGATAAAAAATATTTTAGACTGTGTAAAAAAAAAAAAAAA